>OZ023234.1:2172468-2229539 GCA_964006365.1 Trididemnum miniatum
CGCCTATTTTTCGGAAAATTGCCATGATTTTAAACTTTTTTTGTTTATTTCATTAAAATATCAATAAACAATAATGGGCGGTGGCATTGTGAAAAATTTAAAGAGGGGGTACATAAGCTACAAACGCCACCAAAACAGTCATGCATATTTCACTCACTAAGCAACATTTGTTTTTGTTTTTTTTTCGGAAAGCAAAGTCAAAAGGTGTGGTGGGGGCACAGCTCAGTGCACCCTAAATACTCCTCTGATAGTGGGGCCCTCCTAGTTAGCTAACTTGAGCGCCCGATTTTGTTGTATAACTTCGACACATAAGTGAGTCATCCAGGGCCGTGACAAGATTTTGGAGGGCTCCGGGGATAATTTTTCGGGGGGAGGCACGCTTTGTTACTGACCTAACTTTGGCGTATTTCTTCGAGGACGCAATTTACGGGGAATCCAGGCTCCAATTAATTTCCCAAAATTAGCGCTGAAGTCATCTTTATCATTTCCACGTTCCACACCACAAATATGGCGGCATGGAAATTGAATTACTATTTCTCCACCAAAACACAGTTTAGTATCAACTTTTCTGGTCTGGAACACTGTTTCTGTGCCATTCCAAGTATTTCTGTGTTCCAAAATAACTCGAGTCTATGTTGTTACTACAGTATTTACTTAATTTAAAATTTTGATTGCTACAAGATAAATATAGACGCAAATTAATCAGTTAGACTGCTAAGAGTTGGACATTCCTGTTTTATTTCATATGCAACAGAATACTCAGAAGCCTCTTTAACACAATTTCGCAACTACTAAATTTAGGTCTGAAATTCCACTAAAATTGCAAACACTCAGAAACTTAAAAACTGAAATGTGCAGTAGAGTTTAATCACAAATCACAGCCAAGAAACACCACCAACAAATATTATACTAGGGCTGATGTTTCAGCTCGTTTCTGGTGCCATTATCACCGCTACCAGCCTACGCTAAGCTGGGTCTTATGCCTTTTGCACCATGACATAAAAGACCCAGCTCAGCATGGGTTCATAGCGTTGACAATTCCACCAGAAGTGAGCCGAAACCAGGCCCGCAGCCAGGAGGGGTGCGGGGAAGCTCCACCCCCCCTACAAAAATTTTCGCCTCCCTAAAGAAAATCAGCTTTTCATGCGTGGATATATTGGTGCTCATTGCGCCGTAAACTCGGCAAATATTGGTAAATATCTGTTCAATGCGTGATAGAACGTCAGCGACATGGCTTAGCGGTACCGCGCGCAGATGACAGATCTTACGTGATGGGTTCGATTCGCGGCTGGAGCCGATTGCATTTGACATTATATAACGGGTGGCTGCTGACTCAAAAATCGCAAGCTCAATTCGCAGTCTCCTTCAATTACTGCTAAATTTTCAGTTCAATATAATTTGAAAATAATCTCAGTTATTTATAGAAAATTATTAAAAGAAGCTCTTTGTTTAACCCAAAACCGGGGTATTAATCTTTTTTCGTATCGTACACAAGTCGCATCAAAAATTCGTTTCACTTTTTCGTATTACTGTCGTCAAGATCCGCAACCAGGAGGGCACGGAAAATTTTTTGCCCTGTTCTTTCCTCAGTTAATTACTAGACAAAGTGTGATACGAAATAATTCAGGTTGTTTGTAAACTTTGTATAAAATATAAACTGCAATAAGCGAACCCGCAGTTCTTAGAAAAAGTCACATTACCAACAAGCTCTCCTGGTTAATATGGTATTTTTTCACATCCTGATACAGAAACCAATGAGAGCTGCTTGAATTAGAGTTAATTGCCTAGGTCTGTAGGTGTATGTTTGCTGAGTTTGGGTGTCGCCACAGACACCGGTAATAACTTAACGTAAAGAAATCAATTTTGTTATGCATTGCACTCTTGTTGAATTGCGAGTGATTTCAAGTACTGTAGAGGAAAAAGTGGATTTTGTGTGGCGTAGCAGTAAAGCATCCGGATCTTGGTCGTTAGGTTAAGAGTTCGATGCCCTTTGCCGTTGCTGCATATTTATGCCACCTCTGTTTATGTTGGCATTGCCTTACGTCGATGCTTCATTTCTGTTCTCCGTTGTTGTTTTTCAATAAAGAACTTGTGCACAATGAAGACACGAAAAAGAGAACTTATGCGGGTAGATTCTAATCACTGTAATCAGTGCAGTGCTTCTGCGGTTAGGAAAAAAAACCTACTTTCTCGGTAAACAACAGCAAAGTGTGCTGATTTCGATTTCCCGGAAAAATTGCAGCAATGCGTCAAAGTTGAATCAAATTTCTGCCGAATGGTTTGGTATATTTTTTACTAACGTCCGTTTTAAACAAGAAAAGAAAAAAGTTTCCTTTGGTTTTTATCTATGATGTCATAATCCAACATTGCAAAAACTTCGTCCCTAGCCATGACCTTGCTGGGCGAGGTCTATTGGACGACCAAATGGACAAGTTTGTCACGAGAATTCCTTCCTCTGCAAGATCTTCCTCCAACGCGGTTTCGTGCTTTCCTTTGTCATTGCGAAGCGCACCGAACAGCAGCTCGACCTCAGCGACCTCGGGTTTTTCTTCGCAAAGGCATCAGGATCGTTTACCACATGATTTGCGGGAAGACGCTCCTTCCAGGCCAAAACGCCATGTCTTTCCGAAGGATAAATACAATTGTTACTTCTGCGATTTACCAAGTCAACTAAAGTGCCGGTGCATGTTTTGCTTCACAAAGTAAGAATCCGCTACATCTGATCGGCTCTGCTGCAGAACATTTGTAAAAAACGAACCGCCGAAACCTCAAGCCGATGATGTACTATTATTGCTTTTGCATCAAAACTTTGCTCGTCACTTTTTCAAATTACATGTAAATTTACAGCGCAATAGCCTTCAACAAAGCTATACGCTGTCAAATCTTTCTGTTCCGTAGAAAAGTAATTTGCTACGCTTCCCTTTTGAAATTGGTTGAAGAAAGCGTGACGGAAGTGAAAACATTTGGAAAAAAGCCGATGCAGTTCTTTTAAACCAATTTTACCTAAAAATTTCTCGCCCCTTTTGTGAAGAAATTCGCCGTCTTAGCGTTTTGTTCTGGCTGCCCTGACCGAAGCGTCCGCCCAAGTATTTTTACCTGTTTCTTGGCTGTGTTATTTGTAATTGAATTGCTAAGTTGCTAACTTACTCTCAACTGCAACGTCTGAAATATAGCAATATCTTAGAAGGCTATGTCTGCCACCAACGTTACGAAGACGATAAGAGCATGTTTTATAGGCTTATAACCACCATATTTGCAAATATTTTTGTCATAAAAAGAGGCTGGATCACCATAAAGTTTACAGCCATTATTACAACATAGTGTATTTAAGTTACAAGAATATTACGAGCGTGTAAACTTGCAACATCTTCACATATTAACAGCATTAATAACGTGCTGAAATCAGAGGTGTAAAGTAACGAAAGTAGCTCTACTTTAAGAGCCTATTCGAGTAGAATTTGTCAGTAACGAGCACTTTTTTAGTAAATTTATTTTTGAATACTTTCTACTTTCACTTGATTAACATTGACGTATTGTAGCGCTACCTACTTACTTTTTATATTAAAAGTAGATTGAACGCTTGATAGGATTTGTTTATAATCTTTTTTGAACTGGCATGGTTGAACAAAATGTGGGCCACAATCCTACAAACTGTGGTGAGAAATGAGCACGGGTGCTGTGTCGACTGTCGACACTGGCAAGGACAGACCGGTACATTAGGGAAATTAATTATTATTTTTCATCAAAATTTTTATTTTACTCTCACCCCACGTTTGAAGTGTTTCCTTTAGGAAAAAAATAGGTGTGCAAAAAAAATTCTGCTTGAGTAAATGGGTACTTGAGTAGTTTTAAAACCTGTTTACTTTGCACTTCTACTTGCGCAGCAAAAGCGTTTCGTACTTTCTACTCGACTTGCACCACATTTGCTTGTCAGTAACAATACTTTTACTTGACTACTGTCTCTAGTCTAACTACTTTTTAGTATTTTACACTTTTGGTTGAAATTGAAGAGTTACTGGAAAGTAAATAATAACCTCACTGATGACGAGGGCAAATTCCAGGTCAGTAATCAGAGCAATTTACAAGTATCTGTAGTAAACCTACATAGCCGAGAATTAAACTTGGGCACCCCTTTTTTCATGGTTAACAAATGTAACTCTTTCGCAAGGCGAGACTTGGCCAGATGGATCATTATGACGTCATAAATAGCTTCACTAAAGCTACCATAACCAACTGAAGGAAGAAGGCAGTCTTCTTGACATAGGTGGCTTAGTGAACTACTGACTGTCGGAAACATGGCTTAACGAAAACATGGGTTTGACTCAAACTAGGGTCATTACATCAGTAACTGCTAGGCTCATGATAAATTTGTTTGTTGCTTTCACACCAAGAATTTCTTTAAAAAAGTGCTTAAACAAATTGTAAAAAGAACCAAAACCCTGACACCTTTCACAAAGTTAATTTTACCGCGACCCTAACCCTTTATCACAGCCTCGTACCTTTTAACTGAGCAATTGTACGTCCAGCCTGGCTGAGCTGCAATACCAAAGCTTCAACTTCGCGAGCATTGACTCGGCATCTGGAAAATAAAAGCAAATACAAGCGTTTAAATAGAGTAGCAATAGCCCAGGCTAGCTTGCGTTTATTGAGCAGATTTCTTATGTTTATGCTTGAACCCTACTGATCCTCTTTCCACTGCTCATTACACACTGAGCAAGCATAAACACGAACTTTTAAAACACAATAATAAACAATTTGTCAAAGAACACAAATAGGAATTAGCCGTAGGAATCCAAGATTACATGAAAGCTGGTAAATCTGTGCTTATTAACATCGTAAAACAACTTAGAATAAGCGGCAGTTTAAAAAATTAATTGCTGCTGCGGTCATTTATTAAGTCAGAGCAAAACAAACAAAGGCACCCTAAATCTTGATAGATAAAAACAAATTTCTTATAAAACAAAAAGTGCCTTTAAAGCTGTATATAGTTAAAGACATCGCTATCGGTGCGGGAGGTCATGGGTTCCATTCCTGCCGGCCACATCGGACAGAGTGTCGTCAACGGCTCGCCACCGCTGCGACGTTTCTTCAGAGCTATGTTGCCCAGTCGCTGAATCGCGGAGACGGACCCGCCACTTGTTATACGCTTCGCTGTAATACCGCGAGTTAAACGAAGAATTAATTTGACAAAGTTTTGTCCCTCCGCCCCCAAAATTTACGGCTGACTACACAACTGAAAATGATCACTCAAAACCCACAAGAAAGCAGGTAACCGTATAGTTTCGCAAAGAGCAAAATCATGTTTACAAGTAGAAAAATAGATAAAATTCCAACTGAGAGATAACTACGCTGTTATTCAACTTGACGTCGAGAATCGTCACTTTATGACGTCATAGTAGTGAAGAGCAAACTCGCAGATAAAGGAAATTATGGAGATTACAAAAGTCAATTGGAAAGTCAACAAAATAATGACCTAGTTCACATAGATAGTTCACAGTTCAAACACGAAGTTTTAACTACAAGAAATGACAGTCAGGGACAGCGCTTAAGTTACAGATCCTATGTGACGGGTGCGATTCATGCAGAGTCGGCGCCAGGGCAGTCGATTTAGGGGGGCCAAAGTTTGAAATTAAGCACAAAAACCGCTCTCTTCAAAAGAGTAAGCTTGTTAATTGGGGGGGGCCCAAGCATGTCGTTTGGGGGGCTAGGCCCCTCCTGGCCCCCCCCTTGGCGCCGGCCCTGGATTCATGGCTGGAGCCGATCGCATTTGACACACAGGGGGTATACCGGGTGGCTGCTGATTTGAAGAGCGCAAGCTCAATTCGCAGATCAAGTCGGACACAGCGGCACCAACGGCTCGCCATCCCTGCAATGTTTTTTCGGAGCTGTGCATGTTGTCCAGGCGCTAAACTGCGGAGATGGGCCTCGCCACTCGCTACACGCTTCGGCGTAATACCACAAATATAAAGAAGATTCCGGTTTTTTGCCATGTGGTTCTTCTATGAAAAAATTATGACCAAATGCAATTGGTGTTGTCAATGCAAAAATAAATGTTCATACAGTCGAAATTTGAAGCGTTTGCCACAACCCACCTTCTTTCAACGACTTCGTTCCTCAATTCTTCCACCGCCGCTTCGACGTCACTCAATTGCTTTTCCGTGTTTGACGCACGCGTTCCGTAATTATGACGTTGCTGGTCCAAACGTATACGGCGCATGCGCAATGGCCGATGTTGGGCACCAGCGGTTGAAGCAATGAATTGAGCGATATCTTTCGTTTTTTCATTGACCATCTCGTTAATGGATTCCATGTTACACCTCTGGAGAAACAAAACATTAAGTTTTCAAATCACATCTTCATTATACTCGCGGTATTATACCGAAGCGTGTAACCAGTGGCAGGGTCTATCTCCGCAATTCTATCTCCACAACCGATCAGATGGCCGAGTGGTGTAGAGCGTCTGCTTTTGGATCGGTAGACTTGGGGTTCGATTCCGAGTTAGGTCAAACCAATGACTTAAAAATTGGTATTCACAGCTTTCCTGCTTGACGTTCTGCATTTTAAGGGATAGAGTGGAGAAAGCTGGCAAGTTGACTTGTGTCGTTGGGAAAGGCACTTAACAAATTTCCCCATCTTAGTGTGGTAGACAGATGGCCGGCAACTCTTGAGCGAGCTCGTACAGCGCTTCGTCGCTTTCTCGTGATAGGAGGATAAATATGCCAATAATAATGATTTAGCGCCTGGGCAACACAGCTTCGAACAAACGTCGCAGGGTGGCGAGCTGTTGGCATTACTGTGTCCAGTATCACCGGTTCAGGAATCAAACCCAAAACCTACCCCGCCGATAGCAATGTCTTTGACCTTTACGTCAACTCGCCGGTCTGCACACTAACTTTAATACAACCGTGCAATACATAAACAAAACTGCCAGAGCTGCGAACTCGAACTTGAACGCGAACTCGAAAAAACTCGATCATTTTGCCGAATTTGAACTCGAAAAAATATTTTTTCTGAACTCGAATTCAAAGTTGAACTCGCATAAAACTGTTCGAGTTCACCAGAAAGATAATTAAATCGTTGAAAAGAAATAAAAGATCACTACGAAATATAGTTTGTTGTTTAAGTAGTTACAATCCGAGTAAATTGAAGTTATGATTTTACCAAAAGAAAAGCTGCATATCGTTTATGTGTTCATGCCATTGTGACCCATAAAGTCCAGGGCTGCGAACTCGAACTCGCTGAACTTGGTCATTTTTGCCGAACTCGAACTTGAAAAATAAAATTCTTAGAACTCGAACTTGAACTCAGACTTGCAAATATCTCTCGAACTCGGTTAAAAATCGATAGAGTGCGCAACGCTGAAAACTACCACGTCAACAAACTTATAACAGAGGGGTTTTCAAATTTTCTGTTGTAACAGCTAGGTACACTGCCAAGGAGTGAGTTGTAAAGTAGATTGCTACATTAGCTGGAGTTAGGCTAACTTAGTTGTAAATTAGATCTTAAAGCTTTTTCAATGGGTTTTGTTTATGGCTGACCGCTTGATAATGAGAGGAAACGACCCAGAAAAGAGATGAAGTTGGAATTAACACAAGCAACGTAGTAAAAAGTCCTTACAGTCTGGAATGAGTCTAGCCTGGATTGGCTGGGCGTAGCAAGGCTAACGAGAGTTTTTTATACTCCTTACTTGTTGTTTTTGTAATTCTTTCAGTTCGTCTTTAATACTGAGAGCAGATTTTCGTAGATTTAAAAGTTGCTTTTTCATTTCATTTCGCTTTTTCAAATCCACTCGAGCAGCATATGAATCAATTGCGCCTCTAGTGGTTGATTGAGGATACTGATTATTGTCACTAAGTGCTGACAGAAAGGTTGAATCCTGTAAACGATCACGTCGAGATAACAGAGCAGATATAATAAAATATTCATTATACTCGGGGTACTACGTCGAAGCGTGTAACGAGTGTCGGGTCCATCTCCGCGGCTTAGCGCCCGAGCCACACAGTTCCGAAGAAACGGCGCAGCGGTGGCGACATTGTGTCCAGTAGAGTGACCCTGGAATCAAACCTAAAGCTACCACACCAATAGCAACGTCGTTACTACGAAAAAATGCCGTTGCCTTCAAACGTCTGTTTACCGCTTGTCTAACAATGTCTTTGGGAACGTTACTTGAAATTTAGTCTGGTTACGATACTTGAATTTGATAGTCGCTTCAAAATCAAAATCCACTAGACATGAAAAACGAATTGATTCATTTCCTCATTTTTATCCTTCTGTCACGTGAAAGCGACGGAGGCGCTGCACAGTACATAAGATGAATCCAAACTCGCTTAGAAGTTGTCGTTGTTTCCGAGTTTTCCGCTTGAATTTTCCTTATGACTTCTTTAATTTGCTGCTTGTCACATTCCACCAAGCAGAGATAATTATCGTGAAACAACTTCATTATCCAAGGACGCAACAACGAGACTAGGTTGGGAGTTGAATCGTTAACCTTGCGATCAAGGTTGTTGTAAGAACGACGCTCCTAACCGCTCAGCCTCGCTGCCCACAAACTTGGGAAAAAGACTTGACACGAACTAGATGACTCCTCATTTGTTATTTATCTCTATCGCCCTCATACAACAAAAAAAGGATCCAATCAATTAAACACCTACCTTTTGATAATTTGGGTTGGGAATGTTCCTCGACATCTGCTTAGCAACTTTGCTCTCGTTTCGTGGATCGATATTTTCACGGAGTTGAGACGGAGTTACTTGATTAGTGGGGGTGGAAGAAGTACAGCACTCATAATATGGGGGAGCATCGGAATAGGATTGATCCTTGAGCCCCCCTGGAGCTTGTTGAGTTTGAAAATAAGAAAGATCAGTTTCAGTCTTAAACGAATTTTCGATATTTTTTTTTGAACTGGTCAAGAAATCTCCCTGATCGGACACGATGGCTGGATTTTGCGGAATGAGTACAGATCCGTGTGGAATGGAGTGCGTATCCATACCAACCCGCTTTGAAAGATCCCATTCTTCCCTATAAGCGGATTCTCTCCGATCCTGACGAGTGATAAAAGGCACAGGAGAAGCACAAGACACAGAAAACTGTCCGTATTGTCGTTGAGAAATAGCTGGAGTCGTAGTTGTTTGATAGTGGGAACTCATAGAAGTCACGGGTTTGGCGCTGATGCTCTCGATTGCAGCCGCAACAGCAGACTGGTGGGTAACATGGGGTGTGTAATTATTATGGGAGTACGCGTTGTTGGAGTATTGCATATATCCAGGGGAGGGTTGGACAGGGGTATCATGTATCTTGGGAAACCTACCATCGCTGGGGTTTTCATGTTGGTTTAGGGACTGCCACGGTCTGACTACAGCACAGTCCCTGGGTACCGCTTCTTCACTGGCATCGTGGGACAGAGATTGTTCTTCCAAACTCCCCATTTCAGGGACCGATTTTTCATCAATGTCAGGATGACGTAAGCTGTTGCTAAACGTGCTGATGACGTTACCATCGCAAACAGTGACGTTATCTTGAAAAGAAACTTTTTTGATTTTTATTGATGGAGTAGTGGACAAATTACTTGCTCCAGAATCCGTCAAAATTGATGATGACGAAGTGCTCTTCACCAAATTGCTGTTCTTTAGCACTCCAGTAAGATTAGGGGTTCCAGTGTTATGGCCTGCCTCTTTATCACTATCAGAATACACAGAGGATGATTGGGAATTATCATCTCGAGACTGAGAATGATCAACTTTTTCTTCCTTTTGATCCGTTTTGTGATTTAAAAGTGAATGCAGAAGATCCGTTTTTGGAATGGATGCCTTCCTACTTGTAACTGTTGGTGATTTTTGTACGGATTGTTTAAATATCCGTGATCCTTGCAAACTTGGACTGGATTCAGATAATGAGGCAGATCGAATTGATGCCTCAGAACCGGCTGGGGAGTGTGAAGATAATATACTTTTTCTGGGGACTTCGCTGGGAGTCGAAACCGCTACCTCTTTGTTTTGATTCTTTTTCAGCGAATTTTGTTTATTTGTATTTTTGTTTGAGACAAGTTTTCTTAAACCAAACAAACCTTTTTTTGTTGGTTTATTCTTTTCTTTCTCAGGTAATTCATCACCAGAAGGAATCTTATCTGAATTCAAACTCGCGTTACTAAACGACGAAGTGCGATTTCGCGGGTCTGGTTCAATTGACGCCGTCATTTCTGCATTTGTCAATGTTGTTTGTATTGACATTGAATTTGACGACTTAGAAAGGCCTGTAACGTCAGGAACTACTGGAATGCTGAAAGGTTTCAGTTGATTGCCTTTATAAGATCGACTTGTAAGACCAAAAAGCGAGGAAGTTGAGGTCGTTTGTGACATTTCCTTGCTTTCTGTCACTGCCTTGCTGACATTTGCAGCAGTTTCGTTGCCGTCATTAGAAGCTACGGTGGAAGATTTCGACACTTGCGGTTTGTGCAAAAAGCTTGCACCTCGCAGACGTGATTCAAAACTCTTGGGTTTTAAAAGTTTCGGGGCAGTGGAATCACTTTGAGGTATCGAAGAAAATTGGGTTTGGGCAGCCATGGAACTTCCAGCGTACATCCGGGGCTGCATGGGCGAATTTTCAGAGGAATTCTCAACGCTTTTATCCAAATCTTCCGATGAATACGAATTGCTGAACGTAGTCAAGATTTTGTTACTATTAGCACAAGAGGGAGAGCTGGAAGGGGAGGTAAAACTGTTCACTGGATCTGAATTTGTTTGTTTGTTTTCTTCATTAGATGAAAAACTTGATGGAAGATAAGAAAAACCTTTATGGGGGACGCTCCCTCCCCCTAAACCAACCCCTGAGCAAAGACTGCCGTTCACACCAGCTGTAGTTTTCGGCGAACCTGTAACAAGGGTTGGCTTGGCAGATCGTGGAGGAGGAGGGGGTGCTTTGGGCTTAGTCGATTTTTGCGACGTTTCATTCGCCTTCGGAATACTTCGGGAAATTTTGGATTCGTTCGGAGAAGAGGCAGAATCGGGGCTGAATGTCTTCGGACCGCCCTGATACTGACGAATGAGAGACTTCACTGGGGCTTTCAATCCGCTTTTCTGCTGATTCTTCTGATTTTTCTCTACAACTACAGGATCTTCAACCGCATTAACTTGATTATTCCGGTCTATTTTCGGTTTCTGATGAACTGCGGGCTTCTTTCCCGGGGTGGGAATCCCAGTTGGACGGGCACGAACAGTAGATCGGTCTTTAATGCGACTAAAAATCAAATAAAGCAGGTTAAACTAGCTAGCTGGTTGGTGCAGTGGTTAAAGACATAGGTTTTTTTACAGGAGGTCATAGGTTTGATTCTCAAGCTCGTCAAGTCGGACCCAGTGTCGTCAACGGCTCGCCGCAGCTGCGACGTGCCTTCGGAACTGTTTTGCCCAGGCGTTAGGCTGATGCTCGAATAATGCTATCAAATATTTCTGTAATTATTGAAAAGCGTCAATTAAACAAAGCACTATCCCATACTATGACTAACTATTGACCAACTTTTCTGGACCGGTTCATTCGCGGGACATCCAATACTATACCAAAGTAATTTAAATTATGCCATAGATTCCTGCAACTCTCACCTTATGTTTTCAATTTCTTCAAATTCTCCGTTCTTTTTATTTTTCAATAGTAGGTTATGTCTTTGTGGTGTCAGCATAGGCATCGTTAGCAAGCCAGGATAAGTTTGTACAAAAAGAGCTCGTATTGTGTCAAGACTGGTCAGCTCATTAGGTAGCAACGCTGCGCGGCTCTCCCCGCTGTATTCCAAATAAATAATCCCTGCAGGTCAAAAAACAATTCACTACATAATTGAAAATTGATGTTATAACCTAAAATAATTGACAATTTGATACGTCAGTAATGCATGAAAATGCAAAGTCAGCAGCAAGAGAAATACCAAAATCAAAATCAAATCTTCATGATACAAACACGCGATATTACGCCGAAGCGTGTAACGAGGGTCGGATTTATCTCCGCGGCTTAGCGCCTCGGCAACACAGAAACGTCGCAGCAGTTGCCAGCCGTTGGCGACTGCGTTCAGTTTGACCGGTCCGGGAATCGTACCCCCAACTTTCCGCACTGATAGCAACGTGATTGACAACTGAACTAGTGAGTCGGTTCGACCACATATTAGAGGTGATAAAAGCATCAATACTCAAGATTGTCAAGCTCGCCACAACGAAGCAGGTGTAAGAAGGATTAAGTTGTAATGATAATGTTAATCGATCATGCTAAACAGGTGCAACACGAGTCGTTTTGTTTCCGCTCAACGGAGCTGACACCCAAGCTAATGCATGGGTTCAATCTTACACTTTAATAAAAAAAAACTGACGTAAAAACGTAAGCAGCTGTTTAAAACTGCGGTAACCTTCTCTGATTAAACAAGACAAAGGTCGATTTAAAAAAAAAGTTAAACCTTCATTATACTTGTAACGAGTGGCGGGATCTATCTCCGCGGCTATGCTCGAAACGTTGTTGCGGTGACGAGCCGTTGATGACTCTGTGCTGAATGTGACCGGCCGGGAAATCGAACCCCAGACCTACGGCGCCTACAGCGACATCGACTCCGCCAACCGACTTTGAAATTGCGAAACTTTCTGTTAATCAAATGCAGCAAAAACTTACGGTATGACTTGCTGCAATTGGAATCGACCCGCGATTTTGTAAGCGACTGCCTAATGCAGCGCCACACAAAGACTTGCGTTTGGCTGATTGACATTGTGTCGCCAGTGGCCACTGTACTGGGTGTAACGTCGTTGTGTTCTGGGGAAAGACACTTCATGCCAATTTCCCAAACGGGGCCAAGCTGTCTACCCGTCGTGGTGGCCCAGTCTGACTAAAGATTAGCAAATCGAACCCAAGAAAGGGTAATTTAGCGTTGGTGTGGCAGACATACGTTAAGTGCCTGGTTCATACGAGAGAGAGAGAGAGAGAGAGAAACCGTATCAGAGGAAAACCCTATTTACCACAAAATCAAAGAAGTTTTTCCAATGACGCTTTATGGTAAAAGTTATACACTACCAGCACAGTATCACTTTTGAGCAACAGCGCTCGAGAAAAAATTGAAACTTTGATGCCGCAGTTTAACAAATTTTGAGAACAACAGGAGTTAAATTCAAGGCAATTCTCCGTAAATTTAATATAAACTTTGCGTCTTTCAACGTCAACATTGAACACCTCCCATTATAAAGCGCAAGTTAAAGAACGATGAAAGAATAAAAACTTTAAGAGCCTCGTTTTTCTCTCAGCCTATGCTACACAGAGCAAGTTTTGGTGATCGATAGCATAAACATCAAAGTATCAGCTGTGTTACTGTATTGCTGCAGGTGGACACATAATTGTGCAATGAACAGGAATTGCATAATTATGTACACCAATAGCAATGATTTAAAATAGACTAAAAAAGATCGCAACTGTTTTGGTTTGGACAAGTGACACGAATGTCCCAGAGAATAACAGTCAGAAAAGTGCCGAGTTCAACACCCATTAGTCGAAGGCTTAGAGGCCGCGTCAGAACTCGATGACGAGATTACGTAGATCTCAGTTGGTCTCGCCTCGGCATCCCACCAGAGCATCCACCCCTGACACAGAGGACAGAGATGTTTGGAGGCTCCAACTGGAGCAGCTGCTGCCTCCGGGACCCACAAGGATAAGCGGCTCTTGAAAGGCAAGTAAGTGAATAAGACAGAAATTTTAATGAAAACGTTGGAGCAATGCCAATGTTAAGCTAGAAACAGTCACTAGATCTGCCAATCGTGAAATTGAAACATTTTTCATAGGCCTACCAAAAAATTAGCCCCAAAACTACCAAAGTCTCTGTACGGCCCTGATACTCAGTTTAGGCCGCAAGTGCTTTTAGACATAACAAATAATACTACCACAGAGTGATAACTAATTCTGCAAAAAACAACTTTTTTTTAATCACGTGTAAAAAAACTCAACCAATTCGACTCAACGTGACCATGTTGATCAAGTTTTCAGTCAAGCGTAGTGTGACGTCAGCACTTGTTTTGGCAAAATCGATGTCAGATTCCAACGAAGCGTGTTAAGATGTCACAAGCCACAGCGAATCCATCGACGAAAAACACGAAATATTGATACTGAAAACACGGTTGCTACAACAACAAGCAACCCGCACTCATAGATAACGATCCGAAACGTTGATATACAAAATTCTTCTCGCTCGAGTGTCGTTATGAACGAACAAACGAGTTTTTATTACCTAAGCCGCCAAGGTCAATATGCTAACAATGATCAACATAATTATTGCATTAATAATGCCACACGCACAGATAGAACCACGAGTTGTTTTTAAACGACATTAATATATAAACAAGTGAAAAACAGCACCTGCAATTTGCAGCTGCTAAACACTATCAGCACAACAAACCAAGCTCGTGATTTTTACATCTACAGCTTTACATTCTTTTTGTTAATGCAAGACCAAAATAAACTCTAATATGAAGCTAACAACAGCAAAAGCATTTATATATAACTTTGTGTTGCGTCTTCCTTCAAGTACTTTACACGGTACGGGAGGTGGGGTTTGATTCTCAGACCGGTCAAATCGAACACAATGTCGCCACCACTGCAGCGTTTCTTCAGAGCTATGTTGGCAAGGCGCTGAACCTCGAAGATGGACCCAACCACTCGTTACAAGGCAGCTTGGCCCATCACCGCGATAGCGCCTGGGCAACACAGCTTCAAAGAAACGCCGCAGCGGTGGACACTGTGTTTAATTTCACCGGTCCGGGAATCGAACCCTAGAACTCCTGCGCCGATAACCTTGTCCTTAACACAGAAATATCGTGTGCAGAAGGCTCAAAAATAATTCGTTTCAGCAAAGCGAAGTACGACTTGATTACTCATATTTAAATAACTAACCATCAATCTTGCATGCCAATCTTTGAGATTTATTTGCTTGAACATAGAAACCATGTAATGACCAGATACCACCTTGTCATTATCGCAACAGTTGTAATTTTGTAGCAACTTGAGCGAGTAATGATCGAAAATCTCGGTGATAAAGCACAAAAATATATCAACATTCTAACGCAGAACACTTCCAAAAAACTTACTGCATATTTTCATCATTACTCCACTAAATGCTTGCGGTCAGGGCCCTATTACGACTTTGAGCGGCCCGGGGCCACTTTTTCGCGGGGTCTTTGCTTTTTGTACACTTGATTGTGATGTCAGCAGCAGATTTTTTTGAAGAAGGTTATTTGCTGGGGATCCCGGTGCTATAACCCCCAGAGTCTCTCCTTAATCCGGGCCTGCTTGCGGCCATGCCTTATGTCGATAACCAATAAATCGGTGCTGATACAAGAAAACAATTATACTTTATAGAACAAAAAGAAATAAACGAAAATAATACCTTTCAGAGCACCTTAACTTACTTGCAACTAAAAAAAATACACAAAACCAAAGAAAACGCCAATCCGAAATGCAATGCGACTGATAACTTGACATTTCTGCATCACATTGCAGTTTTGTATACATACTTGCGCACTTACATTGGTGTAAACTTAACATTTGAGCCTTGCTGAGCCGGACAAAAAACTCAAATTCAAGCTGAAGTTTCTTAAAGTTTAAGTTCACCAAATGATACGGTTCATTAAAATATCAAGCTAGCATTACTTCCATCTACTACAAAACTTTAAGGCCTTATTCAAAAGCAAGAAACTAGAAAGTTATTTGATCCAACAATGCAAGCTAAGTCAGCAACTGTAAACATTTACTTTATTCATCAAATTGAACGACTCTATCTCTCAGTAAGTAGCATTATAAAAGAGGAAATGTCTTTAAAATCCTCACTGTTGTGAGCAGTGCTCGAGTTGATGGGGGATGCTATCCTCCCGGAAAACAACACCATCCCCCATAACAAATTTTGGCGTAAACCATCCCCTTATAATGACCATCCTTCCTTTACTTCTGCGTGAAAAGCTTTTTTTTGCTCTTTACTTGAATTTGCGCCGAAAATCGGATATCACTGGAGGCGATGACTTTTTCCTTTTTTTTTTTTTTTTTTGCTCTTTAATTTGTTTTCGGCCGAAAACTAAGGCAATCCTAGTAGCACCATCCCCCATAAGCGTTTTCACAACTCGAGCACCAGTTGTGAGGCTAGCTGCTGACCCAATCTCCTCGATATTTTTTGCTTTTTGAAGTTTGATTCTGACTCTAACTGGCAAGGTTTTTAAAAACAACCAAAAAATTTTAATGATTTGCCAATAACTAAAAATACAACTACTGTTGCATTCAGAGTCAAGGGGTTCCACTCTGTCTGCAGCTTTAACGACTATTGCTTCAACGCCCGACGCTACTCGTACCTGAGTCTGCACCTCAACCACAATCTTACAACCTCGACGTTTTATTGCGGCCCCGAGTCAGTCAGGCACAGCGCGTCAGTTAACTTAAATTCGCACGGAACCAAAGAACTACCACGAAAACGTTCGAACTTAAGAAACGTTAAAATACAACTCGTGCGTTATCCTGCAAAAGATAAGCAAGGAGAAATATGAAAACACAATTTTAAGCCTAAGTAAATACTACAGTACCGGACCCAAACCAGTTATGCCAGTCTGGTCAAATCTGAAATATAGCTAACTAGCTAGACTAACAGGTTAAGGCAACAACAATTGCTACAGAATCGCTCGGCATCAATGCAACATAAAATGAGCGCCTCCAACTCACGAAACTGCGTAGCCTACTCTGCATGCTCAACGATCAATGTTACAACAACGCTCACACTAACAGCCCATAAACACAGTACAAAATGCTTTTAAGACTAGCTGCCAGCCTGCCATCTGAATTAACTAAAATGCAACGCAGAAAGATTTTCAACACACAATGCTACCGCTGTTGCGTCACAAAGGCTAGTACGTCAAAGCGGCGTCACAAAGGCTAGTACGTCAAAGCGAAGCAGCTACGAAGACAAAGTGAAGGCAATAAGCAATATCTCACCGTAACATAGCCGGCCCAAAATATTGAGCAAGTTCAACAAACAATATTTTCAAGACAAAAGGTGAGATAACCAAACAACTATCATCAATCTTGCAACAAAGGGTCAAGCAACGATGCGAAAAGAGTGAGGAGGGCCTAGGGAAAACCATACGTTACGGTAGGCCTAACAAATTCGTCAAAGAGAACACATGAAACCTTTAGTCAACAAATCACACAAACAAAAGATCAGCATATGTACAAATATCACAACATCCGTGCTACGTAGCAACGGAATCACAGCGTCGCGAGGACCCACGTACGATTTTGGGAGAAACATTCTTAGTTGTCAACTGGGTATGGAAAGAGCTTACATTTATCGTACGTGGGCAAACAGTCCATAGTTCGTATGCTCAGGCCGGTGTATATAAAGTTAGGCCGCACCCAAGCCTAGTCCACATATATACAACAGTTTGGTGCTAAACAGTCCATAAATCACGAGCTCGCCTGTCTAAATTGTTCGTTTAAATTGTCCATCGTCCATGTTCAGGCGGCTACACCGGCCAAATCGAAATGCGTCAAGGCGGTAAGTGGCCTTACTCTTCTATGTGCATAAAAGTCTATTAAATGTTCAATGTCTATGTAATTATGACGCATCCGATGTGTATTGTAAACAGTCCATGGGTATTGCTCATGGCAAGGTACTGTCATCGACATCACCTTCAAGGAGACAGAGTTTGCGGATGTCTCTTATAAACGTTTTCCCAAAGGCTGTTCGAACTTTCACTCTACGAACTAAATCATCGCGGTCAGGAAACACTTCTTGGACTATACCTTTAGGCCACAGGTTTCGGGGTTGACTTTCATCGAGAATGAGTACGAGATCGTTCTCCTTCAGATTTCTCTGAGGTGCTAACCACTTTTGCCGGCGCTGCAGCAACTGAAGATATTCAGTTTGCCACCTTCGCCAAAACGTCTCGATCTGAAACTGACATGATCTCCAGGAAGACCGCATGCCATCTGTGTCCATGAACACGTCAGGGGCGAGACCAGGCGCCACAGAACCCGTGAGAAGCATAATCGGGGATAAAGTTTCCATGTCTTCCGGGTCAGTACTCACTCGAGTGAGAGGTCTGCAGTTGAGAATATACTCAATTTCTTTGAAGAGAGTCACTAAACCTTCATCTGTCAGGGTTCTTAACTTTCTATCGGTCATCAAAGCATCCATCGCTTTGCGGATTAAACGTATCATTGCTTCATAGACGCCTCCTTGGTGACTAGCAAGTGGGGGGGCATGATGCCATTCCACGCCTTTAGGGGACAGCTCGTTCACGATTCGTAGTTGATTCAGCCGTTGAATTCCACGCCGGAGTTCTGCCTGCGCACCTATGAAGTTGGTGCCGTTGTCTGAATAGATAGCTCGGACGGAATGTCCACGGGTCGACAGGAAACGACGGAGTGCCATAAGAAACGATTCGGTCGTTAGATCATATGCCATTTCTAAATGAACGGCTCTCGAGGCCAGACAGGTAAAGACGCAACAATATCTCTTTACAGAGCTCCGACCCTGCTTAACATCTAAAGGGCCCATATAGTCGACGCCGGAATTTTCGAAGGCACTTCGTCCAGCTTCAACGCGAGCGGGCGGAAGAGGAGCCATCAGCTGAGTCCCAAAACTGGCATTCCGGTTGCGGCACACCATACACGTCTGTTTGATGTAGTGCCTGACTGTCCTCTCTTGCCCTATCACATGATAGCGCGAGCGAAGGCTATTCATCACATAATGGGAGGCGTTGTGTCCCAGTTCAGAATGATAGTGGTAAATGATTAGTCCTGTAAAGTGATGACGCTTAGGAAGCACAATAGGATGTTTGAAATCATTTGTCATGGTTGAACGCTGGAGTCGACCTCCAATTCGCATTACGCCATCTGACACAAAGGGACAATACTTCAGCAACGGTTGCAATGCTTGTTTGGGTCTGCGTCCACTCTTGCCCTTAGCCACCTCGTGCCAAGGATGCTGTTCTAAGGCTTCGACCAAACCTGGAAACTCCTGGAGTTGAACAAGTCGAATTAAAATCAGTAAGGCATCATCATATTCTTTAGCTCCAATGGATTGATTTACTGGGGAAGGTGTAGCCTTGTCCTGGACTCGTCCCTGCAAAAACCGCTTCGCCCTAAGCAACCACACAGTCGATTTGATGGCTCGAGACAAAACACTGAACTTGGTAGTAATTCGAACAATAACTTCGGGCACGGAGAAAGAATCGGATGCAGGTGGTGTACTCACTTGGGCGGTCACAATGTGAGAACATTGCCGCATCAATGAGTCCTCAGTACCGAAAACAGTTGACGTTTCATTACTGTTCATATCATTCTCAGAGGATAAGGGCCATAAAGCTTCATCTTTAAGAAGAAAATCTGGTGCTTTAAGCCATTTCTCAGCCTTTTGGAGTTGTCTAGGTGCAACACCTCGTGAGTATAGATCAGCAGGGTTATGAAGAGTATCTATCCATCGCCACTGGCCAACTTCCGTGTGTTTGCGAATGGTTGCGATTCGGTTGGTTTCAAAAGCAGGTCTCCTCTTTGAGGTGTTACTCAGGTAACTTAACACTGTAGTGGAATCTGACCAAAAGTAGACTTCACGTAAGGGAAAGCAAAGCTCTCGTAACACTATGCGGGACAGACGCACAGCTGTGACCGCAGCGCAGAGCTCAAGTCGAGGAATAGACTGTGTAATGATCGGAGCTACCCTCGACTTTCCCATGACAAAGGTGCAAGAGTGACTAGAGCCATTACTGCTGCGCAAGTAGCAGACCGTACCATAACCATTTTTGCTCGCGTCCGCAAAGAAATGCAACTGGACGCTCTTCGCATTTTCATATCCATCGTAGACCCGAGGAATTGCCAATCCATCCAGGAGTGGGAGATCATTCAGCCATCTCTTCCAGTCAGACTTGGCGTCATCAGAAATCTCGACATCCCACCCAAGATCTTGTTTGGTCAGTCGTTGAATGAGGATCTTAGCTGGCAACGTGTATGGTCCTGAAATGCCCAAAGGATCATACACACTCGCTAAAACCGAGAGTAGACCCCTTCTTGTAAGAGGGTGGTCAGCAATTGCAATCTTCACACGAAACTGATCCGTGGATGCGTCCCAGATTAGTCCGAGCGTTTTGTGAGTTGGTAAATCACCACCGTGGAGGTACACATCCTGAAACGGGAGCGCAAGACGATCAGCAGGGAGCGTTTCTAGCACTTCTGGGCGATTACTGGCATACTTGGCTAAAGTGAATCCACCAGAACCCAAAACACTATCCAGTTCCGTGACCAATTGCGTCGCTTGTTCACTAGTCCGAACGGACATAAGCAAATCGTCCACATAGAAATGTTCCTTTATAGCCGCTAGTGTAAGCTCAGATGCATTAGTTAGATTCTCATCAGCAGTTCGACGTAGAGCATATCCTGCAACGCTAGGAGACGATGTAAGCCCAAACGTATGGACCGCAAGTTGATAGGTCTTGACCGGCTTATCTGGATGACCATCCCTCCACCATAGAAAGCGCAAAGCTGGCTGATCTTCTGGGTGGACTTTGACTTGATGGAACATGTTTTTCACGTCCCCCACGAGCGCCACTGGATACATACGAAAGCGCAATAGGACTCCAATTAGGGTGCTGGTGTTGTCAGGACCTTGCATCAGTTGCTGGTTTAACGACGTGCCACTGCACGTCGCAGCACAGTCGAAGACTACACGGAACTTCTTGGTGGTGCAGTGATGAGGGATATACCACGTGCGATTCTCCACATCATTTTCACAGTCTTGCTCTACCTCAAATGCGTGGCCAGACTGGATCATTTCCGACATCTTGCCTTGATAAAGTGCTAGAGTTTCTGGCTCCTTCATCAGACGACGACCCAAACTCTTAAGGCGGTTAAGGGCAATACCACGATTGTTCGGCAACCTGGGGCAGCCGTCTCTCCAGGGCAACCGCATTGAATAGTGTCCATCAACAAGTTCGCAAGAACTTTCCATAACCTTCGTCGCCTTTCCATCATCTATAGAGGGAAGACAAGTGTCATCCTCTGAAAACAGGTCCACATGTTCAAACTGGCATGGGCATATCTCACGGGTGACCAAATCCAACTTGTCTACAGCAACAAGGTTTAGGCAATCCATTCTGTCATCGGTATGCGGACGATGCTTGTGATCGGGTCCAAATAACACCCAACCGAGTGGAGACTTACCAGCCCAAAGTTTAGCCTCACCGCCGTGACGAATCTCAGAAAAGACATGAAGTTCTGGAGCACCCGTGCCAATTAACAGTTCGACTTTACCTTTATCAATAACCGGCATCTCTAATCCAAATAAATGCTCATTACAAAGGACATCAGAAATAGTTGGGATACTGCCAGTGAGATCTGGTAGCTCATCGATTACGCGTACCTCTTCCAGCACGAACGGGTTGTCACCGTTACAATCATGAACTACACAACGAGTCTCAAGGGAGCGAAACGTTTTTACATCCCCATCTGCCAATTGCAATTTCGAGTGGACAGGCTGTCCTTTTAACCCCAATTCATCGTATAGATCGCGCGTCAAAAGGTGAGTATCGGCTCCAGTATCCAGGAGCGCCCAAGTCTTTGTATTTGCACCAGTCGATGGGTTGTTGAGAACCACAGGCAAGACCTGTAAACGATTCCTCGCTCTCCTTTCCTGGAATGCATTGGCGGAATAGGAATTACCAGTAGACGCGTGAGTCACAACGTTCGAGGATGTGTTTTTAGAGTTCCCGCTTTCATCTGAAGTTTCTTGTTTCTGCATGGTTGATGCAGTTGACTGCTCAGTAGAAGGGTGTAGTAGTGTGTGATGCGACTCCCCACACGTACGGCAACGAGCCTTGGAGGGACAGTTCTTAACTCCATGTCCAGAGCCGAGACAGTTAAAACAGAGACGCTTCTGTCTAACCAAACCCTTCCGTTTCTCCAAAGAGTCACTTACAAACTTCTGACATTGCCAAAGGCCGTGATTAGCTGTTTCACATGCCACACACTTACGCAACCTCAGTGAGTCCTTGGCCCTTTTCGCTGGTTCCGAAGCTTTAGACTCTTCTCGGATATCCATCTGTACGACATGAGCTCGTATAGGTCTGGCCTTAGACCATCCAGTACTACGTGAAGCCACCTTGTCCTTAGATGCTTTCATAAGCCTGCCAAGACGAGAGCTGGCCAACCGTTGCGAATGGTCGATGAACTCAATGAATATATCAAACGGAACTACTTCCATATCATAGCCAAGACGTAGGGCTCTCTCCGCAAACCGCTCCTGCAAGCTCTTGGGAAGTCTAGAGAAAACACCTTCCGCGGTAGCCACTGAATTAAGAAGATGTGTTGCATTTGCAGACTCAACGACCATCTTGCAGTTCACTAAGTCTGAATAGAAATCTTGAAGACTTTGTTCGTCTGTATGAATCACCGGACCCTCACAAACTAATTTCAAGTGGGCCTTGATGGCAACAGCTGGGCAGCCAAATGCCTTGTACAATAACTGCAAAGCCTTGTTGAGCGCTTCGGCTGGACGTAGCATTATACAACTGCGGATCAACTTTCTTGCCCTGCCCGTGGTCGAATCTATGAGGAGCTGAAGAGCGTGTCCGGGATCTGACTGGCCATGAATGCTTAGTATGCAATCTTCTACCTGTCGGATGAACTGGTGATAACGAAGCGGATCACCACTGTACCTTTCTTCTTCAGTCAAGGCGCGCGAGCTCTGGCAGCGCACCAGAACCCGTGCAAAGTCGTTAATTGACGATTTGTCAGGATCAGGTTTAGATGGCAGGCAAGGAGCCTTACATTTGTTTTCAAAGTTGTAGCCAGATCCACTTGCAGCTGGATTAATTATTCCTGACGCAGGTCGAGGCTGAGTATACAACCATTTTGGGTCCGTAGCAAGGTGCCCAGAAACTTGGAGAGGCAATTGCTCAGCTGAAGAAGTGGCCGGCCCATGAGGCACAAGGTTATTAGGGTAAACCGTTGTAGTACAGGTCGCCGCATTAAACGCGGTATTAGTCTGGGGGTAGATCGTAGAAAAAGCAGGTATAGAGGAGGTAACTTGGGGCTGTGGGTTAGTAGCAATCGGAACGGAGACATGACCAGACTGAGCGTTATCTCCAAAGAAAGCCGGTAATTGAGGACTAAACGGAGCTGAACACTGAACGGAGCTGCGAGGGAACACCGGTTTTGGTAAAAAGGAAGGCTCAGAAGGACAAACTGGAGGCTTACCCAAATCCGCAATGGCCGGCCCATGAGAAGCCAGGGTCTCAACACCGAGTGCTTTAGATGACTGAGGTTTCCATGACTCAGCCTGTACATTTAAGTTGCTCGCTCCAGGATTAGAGTCACCAGGAGAGGACACGGGAATGACAGGAGGAGGAAAGGAAAGGGAAGAGTTTACCTCGGAATGGGAGGGTAAATCATGAGCAAGAGAATCAGGGGTAGAGTGCTCCATCTGGAGAAAGGCTGGTGAACGGCATTCAAGGGGGGAAGGACCTGAAGGTGGTAAAGATTGTAAATAATCATCTACTTTGTCATGTAATGCCTTCTCTGGCTGAACGTCAGCGGGCTCTTCGAAAACTTGTTCTTCCATGACTTCTGCGCGAATGCGCGCTTCTAAAAGAGCTGTCTTTGCTTGCAACACCATCTGCTGCGATTGAAGTCGCGCAGCACTCTCCGCTTGCTGCACCATCTGCTGCGATTGAAGTCGCGCAGCACTCTCCGCTTGCTGCACCATCTGCTGCGATTGAAGTCGCGCAGCACTCTCCGCTTGCTGCAAACGCATTTCCGCCAATTTAACTTCCAACCGAAGCTTACTAGCTGATGACATAGTGGAATTTGATTTAACAGTACCACCGCATCCACTGAGTATTTCCTTACGGGAACGCACCGTGCCTCTAGATTTGTTAGAAGCGGTAGCAGAGCGTTCCTCAATGCCTTCCAACATGAATTCAGCTACACGTGCACGTAGATCGACAAGTTCAACTGTTCGGGCATTGAGCTGGAGCATGTACTCCTGATAACGAGGACTATCCTGATCGAGAGATTTGCAAAACTCTTCCACCGATGTGGTATAGCCTTCGTGTGATCTGTCCAATTGATTCTTCAGATCCGCAACTTCCCTAGCTCGGTGGAATTCTTTCTCATTAACTATTAACAAAACCTGCTGCATTAGCTTAGTGCAATGGCCTCGCTGCCCACCTATCCTGCGGGTAGCACTGAGCGTAGCGTCTGATGCAGGCACCTCTTGTACTTCCGGAATATCGCTGTCCGCAACACTTTTAGGAACAGACAAAGAGGCAGAAACGTTTGCCTCTTCCATCTTTAACAAACAAACTGATTCTATCCTACCACAATAGGAGTTGTATTTTAAGAATGTTGCATTCAGAGTCAAGGGGTTCCACTCTGTCTGCAGCTTTAACGACTATTGCTTCAACGCCCGACGCTACTCGTACCTGAGTCTGCACCTCAACCACAATCTTACAACCTCGACGTTTTATTGCGGCCCCGAGTCAGTCAGGCACAGCGCGTCAGTTAACTTAAATTCGCACGGAACCAAAGAACTACCACGAAAACGTTCGAACTTAAGAAACGTTAAAATACAACTCGTGCGTTATCCTGCAAAAGATAAGCAAGGAGAAATATGAAAACACAATTTTAAGCCTAAGTAAATACTACAGTACCGGACCCAAACCAGTTATGCCAGTCTGGTCAAATCTGAAATATAGCTAACTAGCTAGACTAACAGGTTAAGGCAACAACAATTGCTACAGAATCGCTCGGCATCAATGCAACATAAAATGAGCGCCTCCAACTCACGAAACTGCGTAGCCTACTCTGCATGCTCAACGATCAATGTTACAACAACGCTCACACTAACAGCCCATAAACACAGTACAAAATGCTTTTAAGACTAGCTGCCAGCCTGCCATCTGAATTAACTAAAATGCAACGCAGAAAGATTTTCAACACACAATGCTACCGCTGTTGCGTCACAAAGGCTAGTACGTCAAAGCGGCGTCACAAAGGCTAGTACGTCAAAGCGAAGCAGCTACGAAGACAAAGTGAAGGCAATAAGCAATATCTCACCGTAACAACTACTTCTACAGTATTAAAACCATAGTAATTCTTAGAACTGGACGTTGTGACAACATAAATTCAGCTGTCATCATCAGTAATGTATGCCTTTCAGTTTTGTGCTGCCTTGCTTACACTACCGTTTGGACCACAGCTGACTCTATGTTGTGCAAACGACCATTGTAAACAAATTTGCTGTGCCTTTACTTTTCCTTTGCAATTTCGTCTCATATTTAATTCAATCGACTATTGTTTATGCACGTCATTGTCTGACTTTCTACGCCGTAGCATTTATTTTTTGCATTTTTGCAAAAATGCGCAATTGCACATAACCGTAATTTTAGAATATTACATTTGGCGCCAAGAAGAGATGACCTGCTGTTTAAATTTTTACATCATTATTCGATCTTAATCGACGAAGAATTGTGAGGCTATGAGAAAGTGTTCGACTTGCAAAGCTCCTGCGACCACGTACTGCGATATTTCAAGCTAATGAATTCCAGTCAAGTTCAAAAACTTTAAGAGAATAAATTTCAAATGGCAATGAAACAGCGACCTTACATCTCGCAGCATTGTAACAACTGTAACATACCCCAAGCATTTGGCTTGCTGGCGTAGTGGTTAAAGACATCGCTATCGTTGCGGAAGATCAGGGTTTCGATTCTCGGTCCGGACAAATCGGACGTATTTACCTTGTCCACAAGCCCAATATTAGTGGGCTTCAGGCCCGCGGTACTCGCTGAATCATCATGCTTAATTTCTGCATCATAATCAAATTTTGATGTCGCAATCAAAAAAAGTGATTATGAAATCAAGAATTTGATTGTGATGCAGAAATTAAGCATGATGACTCAGCAAGAACCGCGGGCCTGAAGCCCACTAAAAGTGAACATGTGGACAGGGTAAGTGTCGCTAATGGCTTGCCACCGCTGCGATATTTCTTCGGAATGGTTTTGCCCAGGCGCTAAACCGCGGAGATGGCCCCCGCCACTCGTCACACGCTTCGGCGTAATCACGCGAGTATAAGGAATATTTAATTTTTGATTTATGTTAGCCCTGCTGTTTCAGGCATGCAGTATGGAAAGCTAATAAATTTCTTAATAATTAAGATAAAAGAATAATACTTCTGATTGTTTTCCCTCGGTAAATTTGGTTCCAGCCGTATAACAGAAGCCGCAAGACTGGCGATCTGCATTACCTATAATTAACATCTTCTACTTTAAACTAGCCTAGTAGTAGAGACTGCATCAGTCTCACGTCAAAGGGGTTTGAATTTTTTGAAGCTAAGATTGTGACATCGTAAAAGCTGGGCCTGTCTAAAATTAATTATCTACTAAGCGGTTGCATAAAACTCATGTCGTAATGGTCTTAATATGCGCAAAAAAATTGCACATGAAGTACATGGAGCAGCCTCAAGTAAATTGCTAGCACAAAAATGAAAATTAAGTCAACACAGTTTTTTATTTTTGTTGTATTCAGTTGCATATTTATCGTCCAATCATGAGAAAGCGATCAATGCGCTATTACGAGCTCGCTTAAGGAGTTGCAGGTCACCTCTCAACCGCTCTAGCATGGGGGAATCCCGCTGAGTGCCTTTCCCAACGGCACAACAAGTAAACTTGTCGGCTTGTTCTCCGCACTGTTCCTTTAATGCTGAGCGTCAAGCAGGGAAGCTATGAAGACATTAGTTTCACCTGACACGGAATCAAACCCGAGTCCCCGAGTCTAGAGCTCTAGAAGCAGACGCTCTTACCACTCGGCCATCCAAGCTGCTAAATTTCAAAACTATTTGAGGACCGCACCTGCGCAAAGCACTTTAAGTTTACGCATGACGTAATAACTGCTCGCGATAACGCGTTGACTTCTTTCTAGCTCAGTAATTCTCCCATGACAGTTGCAGACGCTAATCTACGCGCACAAACGTTCTACTGAAATGTTACCTTACTGTCACCTACACCAACATTTCCTGTTACTTTTCACGAATGTAAACATCATAAAAAGTCTAACGACATTTCAACGAGCGACATTAAAGCGTACACACGATTCGTCGATTACGTTTCACTTTTTTTGTTTAGAAACCAACTGCAGTCGAGCTGCATTACTGATTGCAATTTCATCACACAGCAACAAAGTAACTGCGACATCTCAAGGAAAACTGACATCATAATCACATTAATTATTCGATCATAATAATCGATACTGCTTTTAGAGTCGGTTGGCGCAGTGGTTAAAGACACCGCTAACGAAAGGTCTGGGGTTTAATTCCCGGGCCGGTCAAGTCGGACGAAGTGTCGTTAACGGCTCGCCACCGCTGCGATCTTTCTTCGGAGCTGTGTTGCCTATGGGTCAAGTTGCGGGGAGATGGGCCCCGTCACTCGTTACACGCTTCGGCGTAACACCGCGAGCATGCAGTAATGAAGATTTAATATTTGATTTGATAGGCAAATGAAAACAAAAAACTTGGGCATAATTCATAAGGTAAAACTAGCAACATTTAAACTTTATCGCTATATAGTCATGACTCTTTCTAAGTTATTCGTTAAAAACATCAACGTCTCAATCGAATTACCAAATTCACTAATACTCGCTTTATATATCCCATCATACGCTTCTTACACTTCTTCGAAAACGTAACGCAGCATGAAATATCACGGCGTGAAAATTTGGAACTCCGAAATTAAATGCTTTTCCGTAGCAGCATTTAAACCGAGTACAAACAGCATCTTGCAGCATCCTATGGTTGATACCTATGATATTCCTTTTCAAGCCGTCACACAATAAATACAGCTTGTAATCCATTTAAATGTTCTTTTAAGTTCAATTTTTGATGATTATATCACCAAATATTCTATTTACGTACAAATTCAACCACTACATAGCCCGTTTTAACTAGACCGTGAAACCAGGGAGTCGAACCGTTTAATTTTTCCGGTTCAGGTTCCGTTTCGGTTCAACAACGGTTTCAAATTTCGGTTCAGTTCCGGTTAAGATTCAGATAAATTGAAACGGTTCGGTTTGGGTTCGCTCCAGCAAAAAATATAGCAAAACCGGTTCATAAAGTTCCGGTTCAGGTTCGCAGTAAAAAATGGTATAATTCTAGTAACACAATTTAAAAAATGAAACGTACAAAGCAATTTTTCTTCGCACTGACAGGCCAATATAATGCATAAAATACTTGTAGTAAAGCCAATTTCGTAATAATTACATTGTTACCATGTTCTGGCACCGGCGGCCTATTCAATCCACAGGTAGCGATGCCAAGCGCTTTGTTTAGTCTGTTACGCGTGTGCTACGGGACCGGGTATATCAAACGTAAAAGACTTCTTCACTAATATTTTGAATGCGAACCAGGTTTAAACAAAGTGACGCGAGTGACTTCACGGAGCGAGCCGCATTTTCAATCGGTTCGAGTTCGGTTGAGGTTCGCAAGTACTCACATTATTCGGTTCAGTCCGGTTCGCTCTTTGCGATTTTGAAAAATACGGTTCGGGTTCGGTTAAGGTTCGACAAAAATAGCGTAAAACCGGTTTATAAAACTTCGGTTCAGGTTCGGTTCGAATCCCTGCGTGAAACTGTAAATGTCTGTGATACAGGTTACCAGGCGCATTAAGCTTTTGGGAGAAAAAATTTTTAATCGAACTACTCCAAAGCTCTGCAGGACTGGATACAAACTGCATGCCAGGAGGGCTGGATTAAAGGGGCAACAGGTTTCTCCGTAATATGGGCCCCGAGCCAGGAGCGCGTACCACTTTTAGGTATGTTGCTGACGTCTCAATCAAGTCTGCAAAAGTCCCAACTCTCAACATTGCCTTGCATGCCAGACTTTGCTAGTGCATTTAACAAAATTAATTTGAAACTTGATACATGATGAAGACATCTTGAATTTCCACTTGAGTCGTTAATAATATGACAGATGTATCGAATAACCAGGTAATCGCATGTACTTGAACTTAAATAAAACCCAGCAAATTAAAACTTCCATCTTAAACTGAAAAGAGAAGTACAAGTCCCAAAAAATAGAATGAAAAAATCAAATCAAAATCTTGATTATACTCGTGGTATTTCGCCGAAATGTGTAACGAGTGGTGGCAGGTGGGGCCCATTTCCGCGGCTCAGCGCCTGGGCAACGCAGCTCTGAAGAAACGCCGCAGCGGTGGCAACTGGCAAGCCGTTGGCAACACTGTGTCCCATTTGACCGGCCTGGGAATCGAATTCATGACTTTCAGCCTCGATAGCGATGCATTAAACCACGGCCTTAACTAAAAGAAGAACAAAGCCTTACTAGTTCTGCCAAATTACTTTCAATCAAGGCGGGCTTCAAAGACTACAATCTAAATCTTAAAACATTCCAAACAAATTACTTCATTGCTAACCCTACGACGTTCAACCAAGCTGAACATGAGAAAATTTTTACTACAATTTAATAAGATAACTGTCACTACGGCTGGTGAATCACTCTTGTCGATAAAAACTAACCATTACGCTAGGCAAGAGGAAGCCAACAACTCCGTTTATACGCATCTACACTTTGGGTTTGAAAAACCTGGTTGAATTCTCATTAAAGGCAGTTTACATTTATAGATCAAAAATCAAATCTTCATTATACTCGCCGTATTACGCCGAAGCGTGTAACGAGTTGCGGGGCCCATTTCCGCGGCTTAGCGCCTGGGCAACACAGCTCCGAAGAAACGTCGCAACGGTGGCGAGCCGTTGGCAACACTGTGTCGATTTGACCGGCCCGGGAATCGAACCCCAGACCTCCCGCACCGATAGCGTGCGCTTTGCAACTGAGCTACCGGCCGTTAGCTCAGTTGCAAAGCGCACGCTATCGGTGCGGGAGGTCTAGGGTTCGATTCCCGGGCCGGTCAAATCGGCACAGTGTCGCCAACGACTCGCCACCGTTGCGACGTTTCTTCGGAGCTGTGTAGCCCAGGCGCCAAGCCGCGGAGATGGGCCCCGCAACTCGTTACACGCTTCGGCGTAATACGGCGAGTATAATGAAGATTTGATTTGATTTGATTTTACATTTATAGATTATCACAACTTCAGCAATTGATTCAATCACACAGTGTTTTTTAAGCGTCACTTTCAAAAAAAAAAAAACAAGCGCAACTTGAATGGCAAAAATTTAAAGCAAAAATTCCCTTACGTCACTAAACACTAATTAATAAGCAATACCTCCACTAACAAAAAAATAAACTATCTCACGTTTTTTTTTTTTTTTTCAATAACAGTGAGTAGTTTAGTGGAAACTACAAACAAGTTTGGGAAAAACTCAATCATAAATACAAACAATAATCTCTTCGTCAATACTGCTCATAAATCATAATTTTAATTTTAAGTCATATAAAATTAACTCCTTTTTGAAGTTTTATTTGAGCTAACGATATTTCCAATTATTGTTTAGCAAAAGTGATTTTCTCCTATCTGACAATAATCTTTTTCATTAACACCAAGTTCAAAATAAAATATTGAACAAGCGTTAAGTAAACAAAGCAACCACCAATTAGCAACATAAACATACACGTTAACTTCAAACATAGAAAGTTTTATGGAGATCAGAAATGTCAAAGTTTCCTCAAAACGATTTAACCTTATCTGAAACTTCCGCAAAACATCTATCTTTATTCCACTATTTTGAGTTGCAACCGTGCCTACTCTTGTTTTTTTTTTAACTCCTCTTCTCCTACCTACATGCCGTAACGTCGATCGTTTTGTTGCTTCTTCCTTTTTCTTGTACGGTTGTTATATTTTCTTCATCTTATCGTATTCTTTATGATGTTGACGGTGCGGAGACATTACTGCTACTACAGTCATTATTCCGCGCAGAATACGTAGTTGACCAAACATTAAAGTTTATTTGAGGACACAAAAGTTTAGCACAAAAGTTTTTAGACCAAGCCCAACTTTTGGGCGTGTTTGGGGTTTCAGGTCAAGTTCGGTTTCGGGCCTCAACTAGTCAGGATGTTCACAACTCTGCATACGCTCGTCTAACACTTCCTTGATTGCGGAACAATTTAGCCTTTAAGGGAAAATACAGCCACAATTTTGTACTGCCTTGCTTACGCTGCTGATGATGACAGCCGAATCTATGTTGATGAAACATTCAGTTTTAACAATTACTATCGCTTTATTTTTCCTTCTTGAACTGTTTTCGTTTCATATTTATTGTAATTCTAACCTTGCTTTGCAGATAATCTCAAGAAATTCAAAGCCTACCTCGTAGCTTGGTAACTTCCATTAAGTTGAAGGCAAAATTAACCACAGAAGTTTATGACAGAGTCGGCTAACTGAGCCATAAACTACTGTCAACAAACAAACAGTTGTATATCAACTACTCATTTACAGAAATGGTAAAATCAAAGCAGTAAAATATCGAACAATAAAAGTCCATCTGTTCAAAAGGCGCTTCTCTACTAGCAGGGTGGAACCTCAGAATGATTAAGAGCAAAAAATGAGCTTCGAAAAAACAATGTCAAAACGTCATGTCTAAAGCTCGCAAGCCAAACATATGGAGGCCGATAAGTTCCTAGGAAGCTACGAAATTCAACTGAAACAGCTATAAACAAAGCTGATGCCACAACGAGCTAATTGGCTATCACGTGCTCCAGCTGGCACAGAGCGATGTTTGGTGCAGCTCAATTTGCAACCTGAGCTTGGAGGCGTAAAAAGTTTGGGGGAGGCAAGTTAAAAAAATCGAAATCAAATCTTCATTAACTCGCCGTATTACGCCGGAGCGTGTAACGAGTGGCAAGGCCCATCTCCGCGGTTTAGCGCGTGGACAACACAGCTCCGTAGAAACGTCTCCGCGGCGGCATGTATTTGGCGACACTATCCGATTTGGCCGTCCAGGTAATCGAACCCTAACCTCCCACAACAATAGCGTTGTGCTTTAACCACTTCCCAAGCAAACGATAGATTGCTAGCACTACGATATTTTATAAGAATGGTTTAAGTATATTTTAGATTAAGGTTCGTCATAAAAAGAGACTGTGCCCTGTTGTCAGCCCCCAACGCCACTGCCTGAGCTCTACTACTTGTCATTAAAATCAACAAGACCACTCGGCGTCATATTAGCCTAAATTTTGCAATCAAACCACCGGAAAGCAAAAGATGATTATTTCGAGTGTGGGGCCATTGAGCCAAATATCAAGTCCACCGTACGTGCGACGACACCCCCAAAAAAACTAAAATCGGGTAGATTAATGACCTTCAATTGCGCACACGAATCATAATTGCCCTGTCCAGTGCCCATCCACATGCCTAGTTTAAGTAATTCCCAAAAGCTCTCGGGTTTTCTGCATTATAATTACTTTTTTAGTTACTATATAACAATTTGATTATGATGCCGAAGCCCTTGGGTTTTTGGCCCACTGGACATGTGGAGTTGGACAGGGTACCGGTACTGCTTATCTTGTATGTTGTAATTTACGTTAAAATGTAAGGAGAAACGCCCTTCTTGCACGTATATGTGAGATCATAGTGGTGCAACAAAAAGTGCTTGTGTCGTCATAAAAGCACAAACTAAGTCTAAGTTGAAGCAGGTGCATCGCGAGACAAGATTGATGCTCACAAAATGATTAGTTGTCAAAATTATGGCAGAAAAAATACACGCCAAATTGTTTTTGTACTCAACGGCGACATCCACTTGAAAATAAATCAAATCTTCATTATACTCGCGGTATTACGCCGAAGCGTGTAACGAGTGGCGGGGATCATCTGCGCGGTTTAACGCATGGGCAACACAGCTTCGAAGAAACGTCGCAATGATGGCGAGCTGTTGGCAACACTGTGTCCGGCTTGACCGGCTCGGTAATCGAACCTATTACCTCTAGCGATGTCTCTAACCACTTCGCCAACCGGTCGGTTCAAACGAAATTAAACAGCAGCAGTTTTGAGATTTACTTTTCCTCCTGAGGAAATTCACAGCTTCCTATATTTCGGAACACAACAAATATGGGACGAAAATAGCTTAAGAAAAAATGAAGCCACAGTAAACCATAAAGCAGAACGTTTCGACAAATTAGATTCAGCTGTCATCATCAGCAGTATGAAAAAAGCGATGCCAAACAATTTATACTTTTTATCTCCTTAAATCAATGAATTGTTGATAAAACAATTACTCCGAAACTACTTGGCTTGCGCAACTAAAACATCGCGCTTTCGTGACCATTGCTGATTAAACCTGAGCAAACAATCCATGCTTTTACGCCGGGAAAATAATGTTTGGTTTTACCGTTCTATGAGGAGAATTGAATTTAATAAACTCGAAAATATTGTGGATATTTTTAAAGCGCTTCGATGAGAATATCGCGCGAACCAAATTCAAAGACAACGATGTTGAAACCTTTTCCAACAAGGTCGTATTTGCAATAACAGCGCGTTGCAACATAGGCTACTGAAACACAACTCAAAATACCAAGCTTTCACACAATTAGTTGCAACGGTGAGACAAAGAGCTATTTAATTAAGGCAGGGGTAAGTCTTGAAATTTTTCAAGGGAAGGGGCTCAAGTCTAAAAGTACCGAAGTAATAGGCCAAAAATTTAAAGAAAGGGTTTGAAGTATTCTTCTCGGATCTTTTAATAGACGGAGCAATTAAACATTATATTTCGGTAAAGCAAAGTACCTGTATTGTCATCAATTTTTCAACGCTGTTTTTGTGAACAGTTTTGCAGTTTCAATGCACTAGTCACTTACCAAGAGGTCTTTCTCTGCTTCGGCTTCTGCTGCGAACGATCGGTAAACTGGATCTTAACCGACCACCACGAGTTAAACTCCCGGCTTGAATAGAACGTGACGCCGATGTATAATCTTGGTTGCAATAAAGCGACGAGTCTGCTGATGAACCGCCAGGAATATCAGAAACGGTCTAAAAAAAAGAAATGATTGGAAAAACAAAAATAAATAATGTATTGATATCTACAAAAAAATTAATTCAAAGAGGAAAAATAAAGTCACTTTAGTTCTTAAAACTGAACGTTTCGACAACATTGATTCAGCTGTCATCATCAGCAGTGTATGCAAGGCTGTACAAAATTAAAAGTTTTTGTACTTCCGTCCTATATTTATCAAAAAATAAAAAAGCAAATCTTCACTGAACTCGCGGTATTGCGCCAGAGTGTGTATGGAGTGGCGGGGTTCATCTCCGCGGCTTAGCGCCTGGGCAACACAGCTTCGAAGAAACGTCGCAACGATGGCGACTGGCGAGCGTTGGCGACACTGTGCCGATTTGACCGGGCCTGGAATCGAACCCCGCACCGATAGCGATGTCGTTAACAACTGCATATTAATACTAATCACTATCAGCATGATTAGTAAAAGAGTCATTTGTCGAGGTGGCTCAACCTTAAACTAACAAAACCTGAGTCAGCCAGTTTTCTGAACTTTCTCAACCAAACATCAAACAGCCTCGAGCAAAAACAAGTCCCATATTTTCACACTGGTTCAAGTTACAACGAGGCATTGCATAGATTGTCAAATCTCATCGAAATTTTTAACGATTGAATTTACCACAAGTTTAAAAAGGAACTACACAGCTATCTTCAATTCTTTCCCAGAAATCCTAAGAGAATGATACTTTCTATTTAAAAAAATGATTTAAAACCAATGAAATATAATCACAAATACAACACGAAACAGAGTTTTTGATATCGGATAATTAAAATTTTTATGCTGTAAGCTAGCTGGTCACTGTGATCTCGAATTGACCCTAGCAATGATAAATAATAGATTGAAACAGCTGTTCGGTTGCGATTTGCTACAGTCATTCAAATTCAACAGGAGCGTATGAGCAGACAAGTAGACTATTAAATTAATGAAACGATGGATCCAGACATTCCCCATGTTTCAACAATCCTTTCGATTTTAACCACCACCGCTGCCAGTTGCGCAGCCAGGGGGTCGCAGATCCTACGTGACCGGTTCGATTCACGGCTGGAGCCGATCGTTTTTGACATATATACCGGGTGGTTGTTGATTCGAAGAGCGCAAGCTCACTTCGCGGTCTCCCTCTATTACTGTTGAAATTTCAGTTCAAAATGTGGCGTCATTTTAAACAATTCAGCCATTCTAGATTAGATCACATCAAAATCAAAAACTATACCAGTTTCACACTCAAATGCGTCAATTCAGCAGCTTCAGCAGAATATTGTTAAAAGCAAATTTATATCGGTTGAGAACAGCAATGTCTTGACAATCCTTTCAATCATAAAAACGTGTTCCGTCTTACTTTCTAATGAGCTTGAAATCCGTTAATATTTTCCAGTATATTCCAATGTTTCGATAAAACTTAACGCAGCTTAAAACAGCTTAAATCGCTGTGATAAAAACTAGAAGAGAGGTAGAAAGATTAACAATATTCTAACATACTAACAATCCACCATAACTCGCTCTTCTAACAGCCACTGCAACACACTTTCTTTCAAGACAGCTGGATTATTCGTAAATACTAAATGGTCAAGAAAACGTAGTGGCGTAAGAAGGAAAAATAAGGCCGCAATAAATCTTAAAACTGGATGTTTCGATGACATAGACTTAGCTGCCATCATCAGCAGTGTAAAGAAGGCAGTTTTAATGTAGTGTCAAAACGTCCAGTTTTAAGAATTACATTACATTACCAAAAGCACTAGCTACGCATTACTACACTACTTCATCTTTCATGATACAAACAGCTCAATCGTCTAAAAACGGCAAAAATTTGCGATTTTTAAAATTCTTTTAGTCGGCACTAAATCGCAACCTTGCTGTAAAACTTCCTGTTACTAGAGATTCAAAGACATACAACGTGCGGAACTAGCTGTTACTTTAACCGTCATATAACAAGCTTGCTTAAATATGACGCTAAATCTAACTAAACCTTGAAGCTGAAGATCACGCAGGGTATTTTATCGCGTCATGCTTGACTGCACACAAAAATGTTAATGCCGTCTCAAGATTTGAAAGATATAAAGAGAAAAAAGGCGCAAAAATCGATTACACGAAAAATTTCTAAACTTTCTCGTGGTACACAAGCACAGCACAGCATAGGAGGCGGGGGGGGGGGGGGGGGGGCACAGCTTCCCGTTCTTTTGAGAGAGGAAGACCTTTTGTTAGAGATCAGCCACTGAGGGCAAATCGAAAAACGGGGCCTCCCATTGTCTAAACCCGGCCTTGCGCCCTCAATTTTTTTGCAGCTGCTTCCTTGCAGACTATGTTCAAGAGTAAGCTACTGACAACGAGTCCTGAGCACCACGAGGGACAAACACAACACGAGTCACGGGTTCGTTTCGCGGTCGGAGTAGATCTAATTTTTTTTTAATTGAAAAACGCGTTGCCTGTTCTACTTCATTTGGTGTTTAGACCAGCTGGTTGGCCTATAGAAACATCGCTATCGGCGCAGTAGGTCATGGGTTTGATTCCTGGGCCAGTAAAATCGGATACAGTGCTGCTAACAGCTCGCCACTGCTGCCAAGTTTCTTCGGAAGCAGTGTTGTCCAGGCGTTAAACCGCGGAGATGGGCTTCGGCGTAATACCGCGAGTATAATAAAGATTTGATTTTGATATATTCGCGCGAACTTAAACGCGTGCACTAAAATAACAAGTTTTAAAACAGTCAATCACTGTAAATCACAGCCACAAAAGCACGCTAATTGGTTGATCAAATTCAATCAATAATTTTATAACAAGAATCAGCAAAATTTCACTAATTCACGTTAAAACTTCTTGGTTTTATGTTTCTTTCAGTAAATTTTAATTTTTTCAGTAGTTTCGTTTGGCAAAAGTAAACGAACAGAACAATTGTTTGAAGTTTACACAAAAGCTTTCTTGATGCTTTCATGATAAATAGTAAAGGTAAACACTCATTGTAAACGCTGACGCTTAGTCTAAAAAACTATTATGAAATATATTTGTTCGTTTCGAATCACAGCGGAAACGCAAACTACAAGATTATTTGATCAAAACCAAATCAAATTTTCATTATACTCGCGATATTACGCCGAAGAGTGTAAGGAATGGCGGGTTCCATCTCCGCAGCTTGACGCCTTGGCGGCATAGCTCTCCGAAGAAACATCGCATCGGTGACGAAAGTATTTGTACTTTCGTCCTATGTTTACCAAAAAAAAAAAATCAAATCTTCATTATAGTCGCGGTATTACACTGAAATGTGCAGCAAGTGGCGGGGCCCATTTCCACTGCTAAGCGTCTAGGCGACATAGCTCTCCGAAGAAACGTCAGAGCGGTGGCGAACCATTAGCGACATTGCGTCGGATCTGACCAGCCTGGGACCAATCCCCAGACCTCCCGCACCGCTAGCGATGCCTTTAACCATTACGCAAACCAGGCTTTTTTTACTAGTGGTATCCAAGGACTTGACGTAATTACTGGCATATCAAACCTCTATGGCAGGACAAGCTATTGAACACAGAGTTGGACGCGGGCGGATTTTCTCAGCCCGAGCCCGGCCCAAACCCGACGAAAGAGCCAAAAGCCCGATTTCGGCCCGAAATAATGTAGTGTGCAAATATAGGCCTATAGGTTATTCTATGCTGCTTTATGCCATTATTGCAAAATAAAAAAATAATTCAAACGAGTGCTTGCTACAGAATACAGATTCAGATAGAAAATACTTCAAAAAAAAGATAAAAAATATTTTAAATAAATAAATAAATAACTGAGGTTATTTTCAAATTATATTGAACTAAAAATTCAATTGTAATTGAGGGAGACTGCGAAGTGAGCTTGTGCTCTTCGAGTCAGCAGCCACCCGTTAAATATGTCAAATGCGATCGGCTCCAGCCGCCAATCGAACCCGTCACGTAGGATCTGTCACCTTGCGCGCTACCGCTAGGCCATGTCGCTGACAATTTTGCGTTGACATGCTGAATATCAGCCCGAAAAAAGCCAGAAATAATATGAAAATCACGGCCCGAGCCCGGCGCGAACCCGACCCGAAGGGACCGGCCCGAGTTCAACCCTGATTGAATATGATACCAAAAGGAAAAAATATTCGCTTTGACTTTTCTAAAGGTACCGTATTTCGTTTCATTCTATGTAAGCTTTTCGTGTCTTTATTTAATTTTGTGCGCTTTTTGTGACGCTTCTGCTGGTGAGGAGATGCAGACTCGACGACCTTCAGCTGCTCTAGCTGTCATGGTCTTTCGAATCCCCTTACGGGACCCTATTTTTTTCTGTTTTATGAGGCGAAATTTATTTTAATAATATTCTGTCCGAAAAAATAAAAATAGATGAATGAATGAAAATGAATAAAAAAATATTAATTTTATTTCAAAATAATTAAATTAACCGAAAGGTTTCTTGATTGAGAAGAAGAATGAACAAAAACTAGGACAAGTTTTATTTAATTTCACTATTTTAAGACAAGAATAAGCAAAATTCAACAAACTTAAACAAAATTTGAAGTGCTGGACACATCCGTAAGTTAGCGTGCAAAGCTTGTTTTTTTGTTTCAAAACCAAAACAACGCTATTTGTATATCATCGTAGACCCAGGTGGTCAATGTTTACCGTATAAATGAACTGGTTTAGCAGAAAAACTATGATATCGTCTTTACAGTGGTTACGAAAATAGAAAGTAAGTCTTTGAACGCTTTATCGTAACTGTTTTAGCTCAAAACTTGCGTTAAGGTCAGGATTAATAAGACACCGCAAATGGCGCAGGAGGTCATGGGTTCGATTCCCGGGCCGGTTAAATCGGACACAGTGTCCCCAACGCTGCGACGTTTCTTCGAAGCTGTGTTGCCTAGGCCTTTAGCCGCAGAGACGGATCCCGCCACTCGTTACACGCTTCGGCGTAACGCCGCGAGTATAATAAAGATTAGATTTGTTTGATTTTGACATTGTCATTGTGTTCCAAGTTAATAAGCGAAGCTAAATTATTGAATCGAACTCGTTACATAGGATCTGCCACCTGGATGCGACACCGCTATAAACTGTATCGCTGACGAATAATCAAGAGTTGAAAATAACACACTAAAAACACACCTACCTCGTGTAACGCTTTAGTGGATACAGCATCAGCGTATTGTGGGTAACTGTGTTCGAGATATCGCAAAAATGATTCTCGTTTTTGATCGGCTTCTTCTTGAGTAATAGCGCCCGCTCGTGAATCTTTATCCAAAGTGTAATAACCATATGGTGGCGCACAATCATTTGCTTCCACAGAGAAAAAGCTTGAGGTCTGCAACAAGTATATGGAGTTGGCCGAGAGGTTGGTGCCTGGGCTACGAAACTGGTTTCGCGAGTTCGATGCTCAACTAGGTCATCTTCCATGATGCATATACTTCTCTAATATAGAACCTAAGCTGCGATTATGAGGCTTGGAAAAATAGAGATCTACAAATGTAATTCAGCAACGCAAATATGAAAATAGTTTACGCGGCTTTTGCTAAAACCTCGGCTATCAGTAACTAACGTAGGCTTTGAATATTTTTCGGCTATCCGGTTGGCGTAGTGATGTAAGACATCGCTATCAGTGCAGCAGATTAGGGGTTTGATTCCTGGGCCGGTAAGTCGGACACAGTGCCGCAATCGGTTCGGCACTGTTGTGGTATTGCTTCGAAGTTGTGTTGCCCAGACGCTAAACCGCAAAGATGGGCCCCGCCACTCCTTACACGCTTCAGCATAATACTACGAGTATATAACTAAAAATGCAATGTCCTTCCTGGCCTACTGGACGGGAAGTCATGACGACTTCCTCTTGTTGGGTTGGAGGCTATTATCAGCTCTCCATCACCAACAGTGCAAACTTCGTTCTTGGACTTCGCTCTGGAAGATGAATGTATCTTACCAGAGGGCGGCTGATGAGAAATAATAGCCCGAAACAGCGCTGTCCCAATCTACGGTACTACGAGTATATTTAAGATTTGATTTTCATTTTTACACCTACACTGGGATACCTGCACAGCAGTCCTATGCACGTGAGTCAGCGTATGACGTCGCATTATCTTCCGTGTTCTGGGCAACGAAGCTGATGCTGGAAGTTGAGAAAGATCGTAAGATTCTGCAAAGCAATTACGGTTCATGTGATCAGGCAAGCACAAAAAAGAAAAAACAGGAAAGACACAAAAGAAAAATCAAATCTCCATTATACTCGCGGCATTACGCCCAAGCGTGTAACGAGTGGCGGAGCTCATGTCCGCGACATGGCGCCTCGACAATACAGCTTCGAAGAAACGTCGCAGCGATGGCGAGTCATTGGCGACCATGTGTCCGATTTAACAGGCCCGGTAATGAACTCCAGACCTTCCGGGCCGATAGCAAAGCCCTTTAACTGCTGTGTTAACCGACCGGAAAATATTGGAGAACCGGCAAAAAATGTGGACACGAAATCGTGCAGTCGAGAAATACGATAAATGCTTATGTATCCCGCTTTTCGACCAAGGTATAAAAATTGTTTTCCAAATCTTAAATACACCAGTAAGTTGCCCCGAATGTTTAGCCAGATCTCTACGAGGACAGAGCATCTACCTCTAGAATGGAAGGCTTGGACTTCCAAGCCTCTCTACCAAACCAAAGGCATTCGCAGTTTATTCTGAGAAACAAATCGACAATTGTTCTGCCCCTGGGAAAAGTATCTAGCGACATTTCGCACCTTTACGTCATAAACAACATCGACCAGTTAGCGTAGTGTTTAAAACATCGCTGTCGGTGCGGTCCTTTTAGGTTCGATTCCCAAGCCGGTCAAATCGGACAGTGTCGCCAACGACTCGCCACCGTTGCGACGTTTCTTCGGAGCTATGATGCCCAGGCGCTAAGCTGCGGAGATGGATCCCACCACTCGTTACACGCTTCGACGTAATACCACTAGTAGAATGATGATTTCATTTGATTTGATGAGATAGAGCAGTATTTAGTAAGATTTGATTCTATTTCATGGAGGTACTGCAGTCAAGCCGCAGCAGTGGCTAATCATTTAAAAACTTGCAAATACAGCCTTAAAAAAATATAGCTCATACAAAGGAGAACTCATAGAAGGCTTCCAAGTTCATCACGAGTATATTGGTGCGCTGAACAATGCTTACCGCACTGAACACCTCAATTGTGATTTCACAAATAACCATATATTACACCGATAACATACAATTGAATCTCATTTTAAGGGCACACGATTATCAATGTATTAGAGCGAAATGAAATAACCGTTATTATATAGCTCACTATTGGCTAACATACGACAGATGATCTGAGGCAGGACGGAATTTTGCCAGTTGGATAAAACTGTTTCACGGTATTGCATTTTTTTTTGTTTTGTTTCGTTGCATATTTATCTTCCCATCACAAGAAAGCAATCAAAGTGCTATACGAGCTCGCTGAGGAGTTGCCCACCGTCTGTCCTTCACACCAAGATGGGGGAATCCAGCTAAGTGTCTTTCCCAACGGCACAAGTAAACTTGCTGGTTTTTTCTTCACACTGTCCCTTTAATGCTGAGCGTCAAGCAGGGAAGCTCTTAGTATCAGCTTGAAAATTATCGGTTTGACTCGCCTCGGAATCAAACCACAGTCTTCAGCTCCAGAAGCAGACGATCTTACCACTCGGCCGTCAGAGTTGTCAATTTTTATTCGATTAACGAACAGGCCAGCGTTGCTGTTTATATTTGTACCTTTAGTTGAAACAGAAACGGCTAAAAATATAACTTTAGTAATGGAACCGGCTGACAAAACAAAATTGGATCTTACCATACTGGTCTAAGCGAATACCAAGTATTAATCGAAGCAACATCAACAACATGACAGTTTTTAAGCAATAAACTTGAATGTTTTAGTTTTTTTCACTTATTTATCAAAACAAGTAAATATTTATTGCTGATTTTATGACAATTTTATGATGCAAAGTTCAAAGTTTGAGCAAATCGCTAAACACGAAATCTTGAAAAAATCTAGAGCCAGCAGTAGTAGCATCTGCCACAATTACAGGGTTGCGAGATCGAGACCAACTAAACGCTTGCAAGCTGCTCGATTCCCAACCCGGTCAAATCGGACGCAGTGATGTCAACAGCTCGCCACCCCTGCGACATTTCCTCGGAACTGTGTTGGCCAGGCGCTAAGCCACTGAGACTGACTCCGCCACTCGTTACATGCTTCGGCGTAATACTGCGAGTATAATGAAGATTTGATTTGATAAGCTTGAGCGATTCACACGGTCGCAAAAATGGTGGTAGGAATTATGGAAACCACATTAACTGCGGATGAGTTTTTTCGTGCAAGCCAACGACTAAACGGCCTACTTTTAAAAATGCAACAAAATATAGCTCATTTGTAAAACAAACTGCAACAGACAAAAACTAAAGCCGTGTCATTAACAAGGAACAATAACGCCTCATCAGTTCTTAAAACTGGACGTTTCCACATCATAGATTCAGTTTCATACTACCTTGCTTACAATGCTGATGATGACAGCTGAATCTATTTCGTAGAAACATCCAGTTTTAAGAATTACTGAGACTTTATTGTTCCTCCTTAAGCTTTTTTTTGGTCCCGTATTTATTGCATCATTAATAACTTACCCATAATTTACACGCTGTTTATTCCATCCTCTAATAATACTTCTAAGGGCTCAAGCAATCGCCCGTAAAAATAACTAACAAGTCATATCAGTGTTATTATTTTTTCTGCACGCCGCAATATAACGATATTTACTGCTACTACAACAGAAAAATAAACGTGAAGAATTCAGGCGGTTATGACCCTTAGAAAAGTGCTGTGCGGATTTAACGCAGTGTCATTGCCCCTGTACCACTACTACTTAACACAGGCCACAGGGGCGTAGCCATTGAAAAAATTAGGGAGGGCCTGGGCAGGATTTAGACGACGAGAGGCCTTCTTTTCAATACTTGGCGATAGGTCTCTAAAAAAGGGTTTTCATGCGTCATAAAAGAGGCCAGCGCCCAGCTGCCTGCCCTTCTTGGCTTCGTCGCTGACTTAATACAAGACGTAATACTGCCTTTTGTTGCTAATTTTTCTGTGACAGCACATTGCACTGATGTGTTAAATCTATCCTCTACCTGACCTAATTTTGTGTTTGTATTTAGTTGCAATTTATCCTCCCATCACGAGAAAGCGATCAAAGCGCTATAACGAGCTCGCTTAGGAGTTGCGGCCATCTCTGTCTACCACTCAAAGATGGGGAAATCCCGCTAAGTGCCTGTGCCTTTCCCAGTAGCACAACAAGTAAACTTGCCGGTCTCCGCACTGTCCAATGTCCATTTATTTCAATGATAAACGTCGATCAGGGAAAGTGCGAATATCAATTTTACAGTCATTGGTTTGACCCGACTCGGCATCAAACCCGAGTCTACAGCTCCAGAGGCAGACGGTCTTGCCACTCGGCCATCCGTTGAGCTGTAAATTCTCATACTAAGTTATCTACTGCATCCCTGCACCGCAAGTTCAAAAAGAATTGCAAGAATTTGTTATGACACTGCTTCAAATACCAGCGTTTCGATTTATTTTGAGTTTTCGTTGCTTATTGTCTAAAAACAAATATTAATTATCTCTGGGGAACTATCCTAGCTCTCAAGCTGGAAACTTTGTAATATAATCTGTTACATCTTCTCACTATTAAGCAAGCTTGATTAATACCAGGTGATATAACCGACACAAAACAGTCCATTCACAACCTACAGTTTAGCTAGGGTAGGATTAAATGTAGCTAATATTGATCGAAATGTTGTCATCAAAAATTTATCATGCATTTACTAAGCCTTGAATGTGACGCCCCAGGCACATTAACACTTAATCGGTCGTAATCACTCAAAGCTCACGACAAAGGTTTTGTCGAAGAAATGGCGCAAATACATGGGCGTCCTCGTGTGAAACCAACTAGAATAGCGATTACAGTAGTTTGTGGTCAGTAATTACAACTGTAGCTAGTTAATAGCAAGGGATTTGAATGAGGGAATTCTATTTCGCTTTGCCATTACTGCTGAGAACAGCCTTTTTTCATCAAATTTACAAGTTTTGGTAACATTAGGCTCTACGTTAATAGCTCAGAATACTCAAAAAAAAAATTCATTAAGAAAAATTGAGCTAATCACTTACTATCAGTTTATTATTCACAGCCCAAAGCCTTTCTACGAGGGACGTATCGCCGCGTATGTAAGAGGGTGTCCCCTTTTTTAAAACTTTTCGCTAGGCTACGCCACTGCTTTCTACCCATGCTGCTGTTCTCAGTACAATATTATATAACTATCATTTTTGTCAATATGGCAAAAAATAATCTCTCTCTATTTCTTACATTAAGCAATGTTCGTTTTTTCAGTTTTGTACGGCCTTGCTTACACTTCTGATGATGACAGCTGAATCTATGTTGTCGAAACGTCCAGTATTAAAAATTACCTCGGTTATATTTTTTCTCTTTAAGTTATTTTCAATTCTTGATCCACTCACGAGCACAAATGTCTTACTAACTCAAACAGCAATAGCATAAAAAGTTTATGGAACCAAGTTCGAAAATACCCGATAATTTGAAACACGAAAATAAATTGCCGAAAAAAAAAACATTCGCTGAATTTTAACCATCGCAGCATCAAAAAAGAGAAGCCTTTAATCGCTTTATTTGTAAAGGTTAAGCCGAAAAACTTTCATTAGATTTTCATTTAATTGATTTGAAGCAACACTAGGCCTCGATCAAAATGAGAAGTCAATAAGAAAATCACGATAAAATTCAATTATATCATGTACATTAAGAAGGTTAAGCCCTGCAACTAGTAATGTAGCCAGGAGTGGAGAGCACCGACCTCCCCCTCTTCCTTTCTGACGCATAAAGCCCCCTTTCCAAAGATCGATCACTAGAGGCAAATAAAAACGGGCCTCTTATTGTCTAAATCTGGCCCTGCTCCCCTTAAATTTTATGCTGGCAACGGCCCTGCAGGCGACTGCCAACAAATTCTCACGTTTGTAATAAATTGGCGATGCTCAGCATTTATAACTTTCATATTGGACAAAACTGCTTGTATCAGATGTAAATTACCAATAAATCTCAACTCGATGATTTTTAACTGCCAAAGTTGAAATAACTGCATCAATTATTTGCTAAAGTTGTAGATAAATTTTCGACCATTTTTCGTAATCTTTAACCGCTGTAGAAGCACTAGTTTTAGTGTAACTAACTCGTCTAATCTTATCACTCACGCAGCTCACAACAAAGATAAAGAGGCGATTTAAATGAGTTTATCTTTAGTTTTTCAAGCGTGGCACTGGTCACGTGTTTTTGGTCACGCCTCAATGAACATATTTGCGAAACCTGCTGTGTAGTGAAGAGCGACGGTAAAAACAACTAAGTCCAGCCGTCTTAGTCACCAGTTCAATTCAAAAACTCGGCGGAACACAGACGTCAAATTTTACACTCATATTACTGTATACCCTGTTAATCAGACGCCTCCGGTCCAAAAAATTGCAAAAATTTGGCATTAAATTATCTTGGTCAAAAAATCTTCGATGGCCGAGAAGTGGGAGCGTCTGTCTGTTGTCAGTGACATGGCTTAGCGGTACCGCGCGCAGGTGACAGATCCTACGTGATGGGTTCGATTCGCGGCTGGAGCCGATCGCATTTGACATGCAACGGGTGGCTGCTGACTCGAAGAGAGCAAGCTCACTTCGCAGCCTCCCTCATTTACTGTTGAATTTTCAGTTCAATATAATTTGAAAGCAACCTCAGTTATTTATTTATTATTTATTTATTTGTCTGCCTTTGGAACCGTGAACTCGCATTTGATTCCGAGTAGTATCAATGACGTTAAATTGCTATTCACAGCTTTCCTGCTTGACGTTCAGTTTTAAAGGGACAGTGTGCAGAACAAGCTGGCAAGTTTACTTGTTGTGCCGTTGGGAAAAGCACTTAGCGGGATTCCTCCATCTTGAAGGGCAGACACACTGGACAGATGGCCGGCAACTCCTTAGCGAGCTCGTTATAGCGCTTTAATCGCTTTCTCGTGGAAGGAGGATAAATAATATGCAACTGAATACAAGAATCTTCATGATGCTCGTGATATTAGGCCGAAGCAAGTAACGAGTGGCGGGGCCCATCTACGCGGTTTAACGCCTGGGCAACACAGCTCTGAAGAAACGTGGCAGCGGTGACGAGCTGTTCGAGACACAGAAACAAAATTTTGCCACAAAAATTTTTCAAAAGAAAACGCTTCTCGCCATTTTGGTGTTGAATATCCTTCTTCCACCGAGATAATAACCAATCATTTTCATTACATGTAGCTCCTCTATGACGTAAAAATGCATATTTTGTTGAATAATGCTGATTGGTTGATTTTGTTCCATTCGAAAACTTTCTTGGTGAAAAGCTAGAACAAACAATATTAACAATTAAATGATCATAAATTAGTTAAGAAGACAAAACAATGCAAAAGTATAGTACTTTCTGTCACAGTAACGCCTAAATAAAAATACACAAAGAAAAAAATTTGTCTGCACAAAATATTTTGGTAGCGATGTGCATTGCTGATGATGGTAGATGAGTTTATGATGTCGAAACGTCCAGTAAAAATAGGGCCGGTCAAATCGGATGCAGTGTGACCCGCAACTCGCCACCGCCGAGTCATTTCTTCGGAGCAATGCTGCACAGGCGTTAAACCATGGAGATCACCCCACCTCTCGACCTTAACCCATGACACATATTAGCACACCAAACTAATAAAGATAATCACTCAACTTCTGTCGCGGAAGGGAATTTACGATTTAAAACAAAAGTTTATTTCAACGTCTTGACCTGGATTATAATGCGATTTTTACTTCGCGTCAACTCGATGAATTTGCGACAAATCAACACAAATGAGCCGTAAATCAAACAATGAACTGGTCAGGAAATGTATTCTTGCAAATCTGCATCGCATCGCACGGACTAATTAACTCAAATCGAGAGCAAATTTGCGATATATAATTCATTCAAGGGACCTCGCTGATCAATAAAATATCACAAAAGAAAATTTTTCTCCCACAATCAACGTTGAGTTTTTGATCAACCGGCCGTGTAGCGTAGTAGTGGCTCAGAACTTCGCTTTGGGCGAGGAAGGTTGTTGGTTTGATTCCAGGACTGGTCAAAGCGGACGCAGTGTTGTCAACTGCTCGTCACCACTGCGACGTTTCTGTGTTGCCCAGGCGCTAAGTCGCGGAGATGGGCCCCGCCACTAGTCACACGAGTATATAATGAAGATTGCGTTTTTAGACGAGGTTATGCACGAGGTCGTAAGAGTAGGACGAAATATTTTTGCGAATGCGACATACTGCAGCGGCATTGCCCGCAGGTTACAGGTCGTACGTGACGGGTTCGATTCACGGTTGAAGCCGATCATATTTGACATGTCTCACTGGTGGCTGCTGACTCGAAGAGCGCAAGCTCACTTCGCTGTCTCACTCAATTATTGTTGAATTTTCCGTTCAATTTGAAAAAAACTCCATTGTTTCAATGTGAAACTGCAAGCCAATTTGACACCGCTTAGATCACATGCACGATTTGTACATGCAGTAGATGCTAAGCTGCCCGCAGAAATTATCACCAGAAGGCGCTTTTAGGACAATTGTCGACCATATGGCAACGTCACTGCCTTCTTAATATGAGCGTTTTCTTGCAGCTATTGCGAACGAAAATGTGCGCCAAATTCCTTTGTTACTAAAAACACACAACGTGATTTGTATCAGTGACCTGGTCAGAGAAGGAGCACTGCTTCTCTCTTTTTGACGTATCAAGACCGTTTTGGGGGGGATTGACCACTAAGAGCAATGAAAATGGGGCTTTTCGTTGCTCAAATCCGGCCCTACCCCCTAAAATGTCTTGCTGGCTGCGCCCCAGCTTCAGCCATCACGACAAAGGCACTTTAAACTTCTGCACCAAAGCTACCAAATCTTAAACTTGTCGAGAAAATCTAGTAGAAGTTCCACATAAATCTCCTTAATTATGTTAATCCGGGAGCGTTTTTAGTGGGGTCATTGTGCCATGCCCCCCCCCCCTTTGACCTTGTCTTTCAGTAAAAAAAACAAATGGTGCTAAGTGACTGAAACATTTTAGATTCTTTTTAATGCTTTTGCAGCTCATGCCCGCTCCACCCATTTTAAAATTTCTCGCCACACTACTTTGCTAATCGCAGAGCTTTTGCTTTCTACCTCACAAAAGTGAAGCAACTTCGAGCTCACTAAATATCAGTGATGAAGGTCTTAAGACCGTTTTTGGTCTTAAGACCATTTTTTTAAGGTCTTGGTCTCGGTCTTGGCCAAGACGGCCTTGGTCTTGACCATTTGCGGTCTAGGTCTTGACCATTTGGCTAGGTCTTAAGACAGAAAGAACTAAACAGCATCTAGTAAAAATTTAAATGATCCTGCACAGCTAGAAAAAGTATCCAACAGCGTGTATGTAATTGCGTTGTTCTTATTTCTTTTAATATTCTGTATATAATTATTTGGCCCGTTTTTTTGTTGTTATAGAAAAATAGAGATAAGTGATAAACTTTTGATTCTCAGCCCATTTTCATGGTCAAGGTCTTGAAAAAAATCAAAGGTCTGGGTCTTGGTCTTGACAAAGACGGTCTTGGTCTTGGATTTGAAAAATTTACGAGGTCTTGGTCTTGTAGGTGATGGTCTTAACTAATTAGCCAAGCTGGCCCATGTAAATGCTCGGTGATTGCCATGCAATTTTTTTGATTGTGTCACTGCTAAATAACGCAAAAAGCTCTCATCATAAAATATACGATACACAAACAATTAAAATATTGAGCTTAAGCAAATTTTTACCTGTGTGGCAAAGCCTCATCCTCAGGAACAACGCTCAGCCCATGTGACAATGGTAGGTATTGCTGTCGTGTTGTGCAGGCCATGATTACAAAAAAAATATCACGAATAATGTGCTCCTTCGCTTTTGTGACTCATCCGGCCACCCGGAAGTCTCGCATCCCCAAAAATTACAACCTATCTAATCCACTGTTTCAAAAATTATTTGAAATCAAAATCAAATCTTCATTATTCTTGCAGTATTACGTAGAACGCAGAAGCGTGTGACGAATGGCGGGATCCATCTTCGCGACTTACCGTAAGGGCAACACAGCTCCGAAGAAACATCGTAGCGGTAGCGACACGTTGACGACGCTGGGTCTGATTAGATTGGGCAAGGAATAGAACCCAAGACCTCCCGAACAGATTTGACCACTATATACTGCAAAAGCCGCACGCTCAAACCCTGCAGAGATCTAGCAACATCTACTCAGGTTTCCTCTGAATTTATGAAAATAATGACCTACATCCATTATAAACAGAGCAAGTGTTTTTTTAAGGCGTTCTGAGGAACCGAAATGATCTCTCGAAATTGTTCAGTGGTCTCAAAATCTGCTTCTACAACAGTGTTGAAAGCTGTGTTTTACGTTATAAATTGCTTAATGGTTCCTCAAGCCAAATCTTAAAAAAGACTCTAAGTAGAGCTGAAAAACCAATGTTTGAAATAATCTGGTCGCTGTTTCGGTTTCTATTAGCCATTATTATTTGCCATTAACCGATATTATTTCTTTGCCTCACAGTTTAACTAAACTTTTTTAGGAACTGGCTTTGCCATAAATCTAACTTTTGCGTTCCTAGTCTCCTCTCTAGTGGAGTAAATACATGAATGTCGCTTGTAATACAAGGACTGCGTTGATATCGACATTTTCAAAGCGAAACAACTCCCTAAATAAACCTCTAGAGCTAATTCTATTCTCATTTTATCAATTGCTTTCACAGAAATCAGTTAATCATTAATATTTCCAACTGTGTAGATTAGTTGCGACCTCTGACGGCCACTTCAAAATGACCTGTTGCTCACATTTGATTGAAAAATAAAAAACGCTTTTCCTGTTTTAAAATTTTGCAATTGCACTTTCGTCTACAAAGAAAACCAATTCTTCATTAAACTAGTGGTATTATGCCACAGCGTGTAACGAGTGGCGGGGCCCATCTACGCGGCTTGGCGCCTGGACATCACAGCTCCGCAGAAACGTCGCAGCGGGGAGAGCCCAGGTCTTTAATTTATTCGAGGTTGCTGTCAAGTCGTTTCAACTTGCAGGTTTTGGCAAATTCGTAGAAGACCTATAGGCAGCATTAGTAACGTGACCACAATCTAACTATCAACAGCGTTGCTTTTCGATTCATAAACTTTTATCCGATGAAATTAATGCCACCGCACTTGACACAAAGCTGGCTCCATCAATACCAGCTAATTATATGATTCATAGGGTTGGAGACTACATTTCTTGGTTTACAAACGGGCACTAGGGCATGTGGATGGGCACCGTACAAATGGGTAGGCCTACAAAGACACTGCTTGGCGTGGCAAATCAGAAAAACCTTGAGCCGAAAAACAGTCGTAGCGTGATATCAAGCGCAAAAACCAATAGAATATTAGATAGCTTAAGGAAGGAAAATGAAGCCATGGCAATTCTCAAAACTGGACATTTCGACAAGATAATCGCATTTGTCATTATCAGCAGTTCAATTGCAGTTGTAGGCTACCAAGGGTGGAAACCTGGCTACTTGGCGTTAGGGTGTCAGTTTCAGTTTCGGTGTGTTGAAACCCACATGTCAGGTTTCAGTTTTGGTTTGGTTTCACGGCTTTTGAAAAATAGGTTTCAGTTTCGGTTTCAGTTTTGCTTACGCACAACTTCGGTTTCTAGGTTTCAGTTTCGGTGTAAGTTTCATCCAAAAAAGCTATTTTATTTTAAATACGGCTTATGTAAGTGCTCTACTTTTGAGCGTTTTTGTTGTATTGCGATGATAAGTAGCAGCCCAGATGGCCGAGTGAGGGGAGCAATAGCTTCGAAAATTGTCGACTTGGGTATAATTGCAAATCCGGTGAAACCGAAAACTCAAAAATTAGTATTCACAGCTTCTGTATTTGACCACAGATTTGACGCTCAGCATCAAAGGAACCGTTCTGGTATGATGGTGATGACAATTTTAAAACCAAAAACCTTAGAAAATTCTGAACAGGTTTTAGTTTCAGTTTTGGTTTTGACGTTTCGAGAAAAAACGGTTTTTATTTCTGGGCTTTCACTCCAAAATTTTCTGGAAAAGGTTTTTTTCCAAAGCAATTTTTTACACCCTTTTGGGCTTTTTTTGTCCGAAGGCCAAATCAATGGCGGATGACATGGGCTTTGCCTGTATAATTTCGGGCTTTTTTTGTATAAAATGTGCTTTGAGACTCTGATGAGCTTCCACTGTCCATCGGTTTTAGCAGTTGTAAAAAAGCTGTCTTGGACCAAAAAAATTGGGCTCGAGGTCGTACGAAGCGAAAATGTGGTACTTTCTGGTGATACTAAGGCAGGAGTGGGGCATGTTTGAATAAATTATTTTTTTAAATACTACTTTTAAAAAAACTTAATATTTGAGACAGTCAAAGCACAAGCACATGTATATCTGCAGTTCGTGCAGCTGAACATAGAACTTTATTTTATTGTAGTCTTACATTCAATAAAGAGATTTTCAACACTAAAAAAATGCCTGAAACCTTAACCAAAATAGTAGAAAAAGAGCAATTATGCTTTTTGTCCAAAACAGCTATTTTGATAGCCGAAACCGTATTAAAACGAAATAGCACAACTATAACAATAGAGAGTGGAAGCAAACTAGCAAAATAATAACATTTAAACGTCAGCTGATGCTTATATTGTCCAATTCAACTCTTCGACCTTTCGCTGAATAATTATATAATTGGAAACACCAATCTTATTTTTGCATGGAATGGATGAGATTTTTAAAAAATCCAAGGATAAAGAAGATGCAATCCGGTGCGTATAATCTATGATAGTACGTGCCGGTAATCTTAGGTCTGCAATCCAACCTAAATTTTTCGTTAAGTACTATCGTAACTAATCGATAACAGGTAGCTAAATTCTTTGGTAAGAATAAGCAAATGGCTCATTTGGGGCAAAGGCTGGCTTTTCCTGAAGACTTGTACACTGGTAAAAATGTGTACCAGTACCGTAGCTGAGCTGCTCAAATGTAATTAATATGCACAAAAAGATAGTATTAAAAAGTGTTTCTAAGTTTCATTAAAATGCTTTCGTAAAGCTATGAACAAGTATAATAAATATATATTTGTGTCGCAAATTTGTAGAATTTCGAAGATAATAGAGTAGCCTATCCATATTCAAGAGCTTTTAGAGTGTAAAGGTACTGCACCAGCATGTCGGACATTGACATTATTACCGATGATGACGACAATGTCATGGATAAAGATTTTTTACCAAATTCGGAAAGTGGTAAGAATTTATGCTGTTGGTAATAAGTCATACCAGTAGATATTTGCTTAGTGCTCTTAATCAGCTTATCTGCTTATAAAGACGTCTGATTGAGTGGAACCTGATTGTGGTGCTATGGAGAGTTCTATGTTAGTTCAACTGCAGATTGTCAAAGGCAGCAACTATTTTCTTGATGGGGTAGATGATGATTTCTAGTGCAGAAGTTTTGTTAAATGAACATGAGACAGACTGAACAACTTTTAAAAGTCAAGCTGAATCAAAAGAATTAATAGGCCTACTTTTCATATGAATTGTTTAGGGATAGTTTATTTCTCAATAATAAAACTGCTACTTTGTTTGGTAAAGGATTATGCTGCGTGAGTTTGACAGTTAATTTATTTTACATATACAGGCGACTCGGATGAAAATGATTACATTACCAGGGTAAGTCTTGCACCACTTGTGTTGTTTAAATTTAACCAACCCTTTACATGCATAAACCAGTGTACCTGCACCAATTCAGTCCTTTTCATGCTTAATCTTTGCTCTTTTAAGGCTAAGTGGAAACTTTTTTTTGTTACACAACCTTGTTAGTGCACGTCACTCATGTTAAACTTGCATAATTGATATAAAGCACAAAGAAATAAAACTGCTTTAACTCTTAAAAAAAAAGGTAGAGTATAAAGCAAGCATCACACAATGGAAAAATGCAGTTGAGAATTATCACTGATATTTTTCTCGAATAGCATTAATGTATACCGGTATTTACATGATTGTATTTCATTTCATTTGCCCGAATTTTTAGCTCCACGCTGGTGCTGCTCTGAAGTTCAGGATACGTGACTTCCTCTCTTCCTCCCTGCACCAACCAAAGATCTCTAAAGAGTTGAGGCTGGAGAAAGGCCTCTTTTTTTTGTCATATGTTTACCGTTTACTGAGCAATGTAATTGATAAATAAAATATTTGTGATTCTTTTTCAATTCTTTTTCTAGACACATTCTCAGATGCCAGAATTAGTCCCTAAGCTTGTCAGGCAGATGGCTCATAGTGTCGCAACCGCAAGCCAAGTGTATAACGGGTCCTACTAAACACCGCAAGGAACTACAAGATACTACAAGGAACTACAAGGTACTTTTAAACCTTTAAAATGCTTGAAAACACTACAAGGTACTTTTAAACCAAGTACAAAGTAGCTGAATACACTACAAGGAACTACAAGGTACTTTTAAACCAACTACAAGGTAGTTAAAAACACTACAAGGAACTACAAGGTACTTTTAAACCAAGTATAAAGTAGTTGAAAACACTATAATGAACTACAAGGTACTTTCAAACCAACTACAAGATAGTTGAAAACACTACAAGGAACTACAAGATACTTTTATAGCTATTACAAGGTAGTTGAAAACACCACAAGGAACTACAAGGTGCTTTTATAGCTGCTACAAGGTAGTTGAAAACAGCACAAGGAACTACAAGGTACTTTTAATCCAACTACAAGGTAGTTGAAAACAGCACAAGGAACTACAAGGTACTTTTAAACCAAGTAAAAAGTAGCTGAATACACTACAAGGAACTACAAAGTACTTTTAAGCCAACTACAAGGTAGTTGAAAACACCACAAGGAACTACAAGGTGCTTTTAAACCAACTACAAGGTAGTTGAAAACAGCACAAGAAACTACAAGGTGCTTGTAAATCAACTACAAGACTTTTAAGGTAATTTCAAACCAAGTGCAACCTCTTGACTCCAACCCCTCTGACCCCAACCCCCGACCTCAACCCCCCAACTCCAACCCCCCCGACCCCATCCCCTCCGACCCCAACCCCCTCGACTCCAACCCCCCCGACCCCAACTCCAACCTCCCTGACTTCAACCCCCCCGACCTCAACCCCTTCGACCCCAAGCCCCGTGACCCCAAACCCCCCAACCCCATCCCCCCGACCCCAAGCCCCCCGACCCCAAGTCCCCCGACTTCAACCCCCCAACTCCAACCCCCCCGACCCCAACTCCACCACCCCAACTCCAACCCCCCCCGACTCCAACCTCCCTGACCCCAACCCCCAACTCCAATCCCCCCCGACTCCAACCCCAAACCCCCTTACCCCAAAACCCCCGACCTCAACCCCCCAACTCCAATCCCCCCCGACTCCAACCCCAAACCCCCTTACCCCAAAACCCCCGACCTCAACCCCCCAACTCCAACCCGACCCCAAGTCCCCCGATCCCAACCCCCTGACTCCACCCCCAACTTCACCCCCCGACCACAACCCCAACCACCCCAACTCCCCGACCCCAACCCCCCAGACTCTACACCCCCCCGACTACAACTTCCCACCCTAACCCTCCCAACTCCAACCTTTGGGATGTTCCTAACGCCCTTGTCGTTAGTCCATACGTTTCTTGTGGTGTTTTCAACTACCTTGTACTTGGTTTAAAAGTACCTTGTAGTTCCTTGTGGTGTTTTCAAGCGTTTCGTAGATTTAAAAGTACCTTGTAGTGTTTTCAAGTACCTTGTCGATGGTTTAAAAGCACCTTGTAGTGTTTTCAGCTACTTTGTGCTTCGTTTGAAAGTATCTTGTAGTTCCTTGTAGTTCTTTGCACTGTTTTCAGTGCCTTGTAGTTCTTAAACAATTGGTTTGTGGTACAGAATTTTAGTATAGCAAAGTATAGTGATTTCATCTCGAAGCTTTTCGTCTGACACTCATCGGGAGAAGATCGTCAGAAATCAGTAAACTAAAATGCAAGTCTTATGTATCAACAGAGAGAAAGAAAGGGAAAAAGGAAAAAAGGAGGCGGAAAAGCACTGATTGGCCAGTCTGATCAGCTGTTTCGACGCGTCAATCAGCGATAGATCTTAAGACTGTAAACAAATTCTTTTTGCCTGCAAAGGTCGGGATTTGATGTTTTAATAAAAATGTACTACCCGCCCATCAACAAAGCAATGTTATCTACGAATATTCATGCCACTGTGGTAGTCGGTATGTGGGTCGTACATCCCAAAGGTTGCTGGACAGAATCAACCAACATATTCCAAAGTCAATCAGAAACGCCAATTCCATTTTGAAACGTAGCCTCCCATCACGTGCTTGTAAGTCCTCCACCCCTAACCCCACCCAGACTTGTGATTCGGCAATTGGGCTCCATCTCCTTTTAAACGCTTCATGTGCTAAACATTATCACCAAGACAGATTCCGCATTCTCGCCAGAGGTCGCTCTTCCTTCCATCTCTGTTTTGGAATCCATTTTTATTAAAACATCAAATCCCGACCTTTGCAGGCAAAAAGAATTTGTTTACAGTCTTAAGATCTATCGCTGATTGACGCGTCGAAACAGCTGATCAGACTGGCCAATCAGTGCTTTTCCGCCTCCTTTTTCTCTTTCTTTCTCTCTGTTGATACATAAGACTTGCATTTTAGTTTACTGATTTCTGACGATCTTCTCCCGATGAGTGTCAGACGAAAAGCTTCGAGATGAAATCACTATACTTTGCCTTGTAGTTCCTTGCGGTGTTTAGTAGGACCGGTTTTAGAGTAGCGACTAGCTTGTCCCTTGATTAGAAGTATTTCATATAATATCAACAATGAAATTTTACTAAGACTTTGTGGACATCCTATATATTCTTACAGGCCTGCTGTTGTAATTCTTGACTGAGGATTACCTACCATGACTATAATTTTAGGTGCATCAAATGGATTTCTAATGCCACAATCCACAACAACAAAGACCATTATCGTTGCTTTTTCTCTTTATTGTATGTGTTGGTGCGAGATATATTGTTAGGGTGTTTCTTAATTTCACCACTTTCGAGTTTTTTTACGTTTACCCTCATTGTGATAGGATTTTCGACGCCAAATACGAATTTGACATTATTTTTTGATTATGACGTCATCTAAGGGATGCACCGCGCGAAATGGCATCGTTTTTTCTATGCTTTCATATCTCAAAAAGTACGTGCGATAGAAGAATGGAGTTACTGGTAACGTCAAACCACGCAGAATGCCCGATTTTCTAGCTGTCCTTAATATATTATTGTTTTTTAAAAAACTACAAATATTGCTTGTTAAATTGTTTCAATTGTGTATTTTGATTTCAACATATATGCAATCGTTTTAAGACAGCATGACAGTTTGATGGCAGTGGAGGGTGGGAATTAACGTTGGTGAATCCAGGAAGAGAAATAAGGTAGGGCAAACCCCCTTGGTTATGTATATTAATGCATTCGTACTTTAATGCTTCTGGAAGCGCAAACTGCAAAAAAAGATTTTTGTCAATATTCGCCCCCATCCCAGAAAAACTCCTGGATCCGACCAAGTTTAGATTACTTGAGTAATTGCATTCGAGTTAGGCTTAACCACTATTATTGTATTACTTTAGGATACACAGAGCCGCTTTGTATATTTGTGAAGAAGAGGTACGTAAAAAGATGCTAGGCTGGCATCAAGTAGCAACTTTGTTAAAATTGATCTATTAGTATCAGCGGTCAGTAAGGAAGATTTCTAAATTCAACCTCATACGTACTGCCATTTACACAGTAGGCCTACTGTACATGAATTTTGGTTTTGTTATTGCAAGTGCGTTGGCACGGCTCTATAATCATCAATTTTCGCCTTATGCGCACCTACCGCAAGTACCGATATGTCGATTTTAGCAAAGTTGCAAAGCTTTGTCCCTACATCAAGGGCGTCCAACCTTTTTGAATTACGGGTCATATCTGCTTTTTAAAAATTTTTGCGGGTCAAAATTTAGTACCATGGCGACTTTAAGCGATTATAAAAACAATTTAAAAA